>BQKZ01000089.1:178564-205350 GCA_036244855.1 Temnopleurus reevesii
GATAGCGAGGTTTAAGTTAACCCTGGTCTAAATCTGTGGTTTAAGTATGGATAGCCAAAAGAGGCTTGAATCTCTAACAGTTGATGTTTAATTTACCAGCTCATTTAGCACTCATATTATTCAAAACTGTCTCGGAATAAAAATCTCAATAGTTTTCTACATTAATAGCGCATTGGAGAAGAAAGCAGCTAACAAAAGAATTATACATTGTAAATAAATTTTTGGCTTTTTTGGCTACCCATACTTAAACCACAGATTTAGACCAGGGTTAACTTAAACCTCGCTATCGGAATACGGGCCACTAAATCCAATGAAATCCTTGATTTTGATAAAAAGCACTATAACTCTGAATGATTACCATAGTATCGGTTTGGAGAATGATGGCTTGACGCTCCAACTAACTTCATGAAACAACCCCCCCCCCCTCCTCCCCGCGAAGAGAGCCTTAATATTTAAGCAGTACGAACTACACAACCCAATTGAACAGATTGAGAAATTAAGTCAAGTTTATTGACCAATATTTACACTGGAGAGCAATTCATCTCAATATAGCCGGAGCAATCATGCTAGTAGTTTAGGGATTTTGGTTCTAACAAGGTTGCAATGATGGGGTCCCAAAAAAATGTTTGGATGTCCTCCAATGCCATCTGTGGAGAAAAGAAAAATCTGTCAGTTGTTTTTCTTTAAATAAATTTCTTAATTTTTGGACACATTTTAAACAATTCATGTGTAAAATAAGGTTTAAAAGGGATGAAAAGCCATGGAACATTTTAGATATCTTTTCGTGTCATATTTCACATGTTTGAATTATAATTTTACTGTAATTCTGGTGAAAAGTAATAACAAATAAAAAGTTCAGAACCGGCCATTTTTAGAGGGTTGGTCGGTGGAGGACATCCAAGTAATCATTAGGGTAGGGGGGTGACTCCAGCAATCAAATCTGTGAAGGACAATTTCATAAGAGAGTGACACAAATATGTAATTGCTTTCCTCGAGTGCCAGATGCGCCTTTGAAACTGCCTTTGAAACGTAGCTCTGTTATGACTTATTGCATGTGGGAGTGCCGAGGTTACTTTCTATACAATTGCTTGTAGGGAAACCTGAGATGTCATGATAAAGGTTGATTTCATCAAAATTCCACTAGCCAATCGCATAGTGCGAGAGTCGCTCTGTTTTCCTCTTATGAAAGGAAGAAAAGAAACCATAGAATGCTATGAAGATGAGATATTCCTTGGTATGTATTTTGTATTAGAGGATATGAGGATATTGGAAAAGGAAATTCAAAATATTAAGAAGGCTTAGCAGACTCTTGATTCAAGCTAGCATTTCCATATATTTGCTTTTCCTGATGTTCGAATCAGCTATTTTTGAGTGCAAAAATAGATTCATTCATGTATTCATGTATGAAAACAGTAGATTGTCTTTCAATCATTCACTTGAGCTCATTGTTTTTCAACATGGAAGAAAAATTATCTTTTTAAAAGATCAACTTTCAATTCATACTTCATGCATCCAAAACTGTGGGTAAAATTTGTCTCGGAACAAACGCTCTGCTTCTTGTTAGAAATATACCACCCAAATTCATCCATTACGGCCGAAAAGTGCTGAATTATTCTGCTTGAAATTCATACGCATGTATCTGGAGCATGAGATGATGGTGCGTACCATGTAATCGTAATTGCCAAGACTGGATAGAAGATTGATGGACCCTACAGCCACAAAATCATACGCGACATAAAGAAGGGTTTCTTGCACTTCTCCGAGGATACCATTACTTTAATAGAATGCGTCAAAGAAGAAAAAGAAAATGCTGTCTCGTTCCCCCTAAGGGAGTGTGAGGTATCCGTCCTAGGTAATGTTTTGCGTACACTGTGGGATGAATATAATATTCATAGGAGTACATTGCGTTTGTGCTTCCCATGGAATTTAAGTACGTCTTCAATGATTAGATTTTATGGCGTGTAGAGTGTGTGGTATCTGTCGGTGGTTTGTCATCGGACTTAAAGGGGGAAGTCACTCGTAATGTGCCTGCCCTCAATGAATGAAGAAAAATCAGATGAACAAACTCTAAAATTTGAGCAAAATTTGACAATCTACAGGTTTCAAAGAATCAATGATGTCCTCATTGGGTCCTTGAGTTGGCACATAATCTATAACGTACTGTACTATTAGCAGAAAACTCCTCATTTACTAAAACTATGGCCAATTTCTAAATATTGATCAAATACAACATTTTGAATTATAATGATTCAACATCATTCTGTCTGAAATTCTTGCAGAATTGAAGAAGGCACGCTATAAAAAAAAAAAAAAAAAAAACACATTATGTTCACTTTTCTGGAAAAAAGGGAAGAAAATGTGAAATGTGGTACTGTATAGGGAGACGGCTGACATGACGTCAAAGATTCTGATGGATCCCTTTCAGTGGTAATGGTCATGATAGATTTTCAACATTTTGGACAAATCTGATATCGCTCAAAATTTCACAGTTTGTTTGACTCCCTCTTTTTCATCCAATTACAAAATAAAAACCCAGGGATGGTTTCACATTTTTTTACTTAAAGGCTGCAACTTGGGGGTTTCCCCCTTGTGAAAGAGTGACAAGAAATTAAAGTGGCAGTGTAACTTATTTTGTTTTCTCAAACCAGAGCTAAAAAATGCCATTGAATTGCACAATTGAATCCCACATTTGACTGTCTCTTTTCATTTTGTACCATAGGTTGACTTTCTCTTGAGTATTTGAATGTTGCATTTTGGTGGTTTGCACAATTTATGATAACTTAATTCTGGTGGTAAATCAGAAAATATGCATTGTGAGCTTGAATACAATTACAATACATCTTCTTTTTTTTGCAGAGCCTGTATGGTACCCTTTAGCCATTTATACACTCTAACCTATAAAACCACATTGCCCTAAAAAGGAGCATACATGCAAATGTGTGTTGAAAGTGCTAGTGGTATATTGCCATTTTACTGGAATGACCATCTACTTCATATTGCCAAGTAGATGTGTAAATTTAGCAAGACACTCATGTTTCAACATTTTCGAGCTCTGTTTGCATTTAACCCTCTGTGAAAATATTCCAATTTGAGGGGTCCAGACTTGAATTATAGCTGTCCATTTTGTTGAGGACACGCTAAATGTCAAACCCTGCCTCATTTAACCCAATTTGTCTGTGTCAGTAAGCGTTTGCCATTACAATCCTGAAAACATTCTTCTTAATGTAATATCACCATCTGAAATGCAATCAACATCCTAACAATTGAAATGAACAATTGATGAAAAGAGGGGAATGTCTACAAGCTGCCCCAAAGGTAGTACCTCTTGCATAATTGTGATTCCTTGCATGTTGATTTCTTGTCCTGTCATCCCAGTTGAAGTAATCTAATGTGACATGCCAGACTGGGCAATGGTCTGTATGCACAGACACAACACGGGCAGTTTATTTAGTATTTACCGGACGTGCACTTACGTATGAATCTCGATTCATATTTTATTTTAATTTTTTTGCCAATTATACTTGAGAAGGTGGTATAGTATGGAAATCTGAGGTTATTTGTCTCCATGAGACCCCCCCCCCCCCCCCCCCCCGAAAAAAAAAGAAAAAAAAAAAAAGAAAAAGAAATAATGATAATAAATAACAATGATAAAAAATCCAGTTTGCATTGATTACTTGTTGCTATGTCAGGCAAGCTTGACCAGAGTCCTGGGAAGCATAAAGCTTGCATTAGTAAACCTGCCTATTATAGATCAATTGACCATTACAATTTACATGTTTGTGTATTGTAGACAGAAACTCTTATAGTCATAGTTACACTTTACACTAGTGGATTAAAAAGGGGTTTCCCAAGGAGATATATTTACCTGTATGTTGCACAAGATGATTGAAAATTTAGGAAATACATATGTTTACATACAAGGGAGCAGATGTGTACTGTACGGCATGATAGCTGTGCTAGTTTTTCATCCAGACACATTTATTCCTATTATATTAATGGGAGCATTACGTACTGGTAAACTGCCTGGATTGGTGCTATGTTTTCAGACTAGGTAGAGCAGTGGCTGTTGATTTTGTACAAGTTTTGCACTTGACTGCACTTTCGCTTCAAGATCAATGCCGGGATTGGTGCACGCATGAAAGGAAAAGTAGCAAACAGATTGGCGTGTTTACAGATAGACGTTAAATGAAGTGAAAATGTGATGTCCCAGCAGCGATTGTTATAAAGGTACAACAAGCTGGAATGCGGCTGTGTTGATCGCTGTGGCAAACTTGAAGAGTTAAAGAGATTTTTTTTTTTTTTTCATGCACCTGCTTGCGAAAATAACACAATTTACTCACCTGCCAGAATATCCATGGGAGGGTATTAAGAATGAAGAATAATGAATAACTCCTTTTTGTTGTCTGTCCTTTAGGGTGTTGCTCAAAAGTTGCAATCGATCGAAAGTTGCAGTTGATTGGAACGCGCCAATCAAACTTAATGTTTCATGCGCGTCTTGTTAAATGCACATACCATGCGCGAATGAAAATGCGCGTTACAATTTGAAAAGTTGCAGTTGATTTGCAGTTGATTTTGAGCAACACCCCCATGTCTATTATTCCTCACGATTCTCCTTATATTTTTTTAAAACCATTCTCCCTCTCTCTCTCTTTTTCTTGTTCTTTCTCGCACCTTTCCCTCTCTCTATACCAATATCTGTCTTTCCTTCTCTGGTAACCAATTTCTTCAGCTTCTTTCTTCTGTCCCCTCTCTCTCCCTATCTCTTCCTTGTCCTTTTCTCTTCTGCATCTCTTAAGATTGCATTTCTCCCAGTCCTCCTTCCCCTTTCTTTCATCCATCTCCTCTCTACATCCTTCTCTCTACACCCCTCTTCTCTCTGCACTTCTTCCCTGTTTCCCTTCTCTACCCATATTTTTCACCTTCCTTCTCCCTCTTTACTTTTTACGGCTCTCATCCTTTCTCTTGTGCCCTCTTTCAGTCTTTTCACATCTACTCTTTCCTTTATTCTTCTTTCCATATCTCCATCCAACTTCCCCCTCTCCTCTCTTCAATCCATTTCTCTCTTATTCCATTTCTCTCTTCGCCCTTTCTTCTCTTTTCATCTTTCTCTTCTGCCTCTTCAATCGATGCAAAAGTATTGCAGGAGAAAGGGCTGAACCAGAATCTATCATGATAAATGAACCTCTTTTTTTCTTGTCGACATGAGGTTCCTCATTTTGTAAAGATGAGTTTCACAATATGTAAGAATAAGTTATAAACATGACATTTCAGCTTCAGATTTTTCCATCCACTATAATTCTTTTGGCTGTTATGATATGAATGCGTGACCATTCAAGAATATTCTCTCTCTTCCCTCTTTTCTTTTCTCCAGGACCGAGTATCTTTCAGGAGGATAGTACTAAAGAATGCAGCGAAGAAGAGGCGTATGTATGAAATGTTGTTGGATCAGGTCTCTATATTCAAATCTCTAGAGGTAAATATATCCATTAGCTCGTGCACTGATAGGAAATCTGAAGATTGTTGTATTGATAAAAAGATGTTTACTGTCTAGACTAGAGGTATCTTTCAGAAGAATCCATTATGTGAAGACACATCACTGTGATAACACTCGCTTCATTTCCTTATTCATTCATGATAATCAGTGTGATTATCATATTTGTAATTATGCTAAATTCGCTAGTAATGATATTTACACCAATTTAAATAATGCCATTAATTAATCAAACGCCATCGAAGGCCATGGCTTAGATGCCTAATCCCATGGCCTTAATGCCCTCCTTATAGGCCATGAAAATTTTTGGTTCCCTTTTTTTCTTATTCCAATTTGTTTTATGAAAATATGCACTGCATTATGGCCGTGCCCTAAAAATCTTGAAATCTAAGGCCTGCAATAATACAATATTCCCATGAAAAAACTACATCCATTTTGCTTACAGCGACAGCGTTGCATTTTATTACAACGGTCAATGAGATTCCTTGAAAGGAAATATTTAGATAGTATCTGTTACGTACATAAATGTTTTTAAGATGTCAAAGAATTCTATTGAACTGGGGTTGAGAGGTTCTCAACTGTTAGCATTACAGGCGTTTCACTTATCAGAGAATTGCTGAATGATAGTAACAAATTGTTAAAATAGCTTGTTTTTGTACAAACACATGCATAAATAGTCCTTGTATGATACATAGTCTAGTGAAAAAGTTACTAAATAGGCTTTTTAAAGGATTCTAATAGATCAATTAATAATTTTGTTGTAACATTGGATAGGCCTAAGAGTGCTGTCGAATTTATGCATTTGCCTGAACTTTGAATCTGCCATATTGTCTGTCTTTTGATTAAAAATCCTAGGCCGTATTTGTCCATTCCATTGCCATACCATTCTAGGTTTTCCCTCCACATCAACAATACACGCTCAATGCCTTAGAACAACAATCTGTAAAAGCTATAAAATCAAAATGGTTTTAAAAAACATTGGACTTTGCACGGCCATCTCTTTGGACAAGCAAAGGGATATAATTCTAAGGTCCCTGGATTGTTTGCTGTAACAAGCGCAATGTTTTAAGCCCTCTTGTATGACCTGGATACCCCGACATAATGATGTTTTTGATTGCCACAAAATGTAGCTGAATAAAGCTCTTAGAATGGACACACAGAAAAAAAATACATTTTAGAACCAGGGAAGAGTTTGAGAAGTGCCGATGTGGAGAGTGTATGTAGAAAGGTTTTCGGGGTCCAGTGACAGAGAGGAAGTTTATCATGTAGATATTATTATTTTTGAGTTGGGAAATTATGTGTGAAGATTGTGACATTTTTTGTATTCTCTTCTCTTTTTGTGCGATTTTATTCCCAACCCCCCCCCCCCCCCCCCCCCCCCTTCTCTTCCTCTCTCTCTCTCTCCCCTCCCCGTATCTCAATCTCTCTTTCAATCCCTGCATTATTTTCTGTCTTAATATTCACTCAGTTTTCTCCTTTCCCTCTATTTCTCCCCCCCCCCCACTATTTCTTCCTTGCGTTTTACAGAGATGCCAACTATTACATAATTCTCATAAAGCAAAATTTCAATATCAATAATTGAACAGCTGAACAAAAAGTGAGAGAAAATATGAGAAAAATAATCATACTCTCAGTCTTTTCAGTTTGTATGAAAATCCAAGTCATTTTATTATTGAACGGATGGCATCTCTGTATATATGCCCGTTTGTCCACTCTGTCTTTATTTGTATCATGTAAAATCTTTCAAAGCCATGTACTTGTACACACCAATACCCCATCCGCATCCATCTCTATACACTTTGAATTCCTGATGGACTTAGTCTGTGTCATTCTTTTAGTTCTCATTAAAAAGTAATTGTGTTTAATGCCTGGGGTAATATGTGAATTACTGACGTCAACCAACTGAATATTACGCCTTCAGTAATCCGCAAAACAACTTGGATTCCTTGGTGAATTTATGTGACTGATTGCTTAAAAAAACCGGGGAAGATTTTTACTTTCTTGAATAATGATGTATGGGTTGTGGATTGGATAGAAATAAAAGCTTTAATTTGCTTGCGATTGGCTGTCATAGTCATGAAGGAATTCAAACCCTAGATATATTGAAAGACCCATTCACATCTCTTTATGGGCAGTGGATTTTTAACTATTTTCCTAAACCAATTCTGACGGACAGACATTTTGTCAGCATTCATATCCCTGCACTCATGAAGTGGACTTTCATGTTCAATTCAAGTAAAGCAGTTTTGTCGCTATGACGATGAATAAACATCTAAATTCAAATACTTCCAGCATAATCGTCTTGCATGTACATTGCTGAGAACGTTTCTCTGTTCTCGCATTGACTCTGCATATTGAGCGTACAGCACAGTGAAAACAGTTAGATGCTTGACATATTCATGGTGAAATTTACAACTTAAGGTCACTTCACAAAAGTCCCATCTACATCAACCTCTGAACTGGTTCTTGTTCGCAGAAAACCACCTCACAAGGTGGACTTCCAAACTGTTTTGGACGACCACTTAGAACGGCTTTAAGGAAGGTGCCAAGCATTCACTCTAGCTGCGTCTGCACTATAGCAAGTTTTTTAATTAGCTCGCTAGCTCTGATCCGGGTAAATAGCCCGATCAGAACTAGCTCGAGCTAATTTGCAGTGCAGACGCAAACAGTGAGCTAAACAAGCCCAAGATATCTTGGGCTAGTTTCCAAAATAGTGAGCTAATTCGAGAAATAGCTCGCTAACTCGCTCGATTTGCTACAGTGCAGCTCGCGCTCACACTAATACTGCGACTCGGGCTAATTTATTCATGACGTTGCGTGGGCGCAGCGGAGCATGGCAGCCAGGCCCATTGACGAACACTTCGTGCGAGTTTCTTCGCACAACAACAACGTGCTTATGTTCCGAGACTGCGCATGCTCGAGAACTGGACCAAGCTCGGAGCGGGCTAATGCAGCTCGCACTCTCGCTAAATCGCGGAAAAAGACTGTTGTCCCTCAAGCTCGAGATTCCAAACTCGCTATAGTGCAGACCAAGATTGTCAATCTTGAGATAAATTGCAAAGATGGCTGATCGGGCTAAAATCTCGAGATCAAGGAACTCGGGCTAGTGCAGCACCGGCTATATACCTCTAAACTAGTTTCTGTTAAACTGGTTCCCACTAAACTAAACACCATCTGTGGACAGGGTCAATAGTTCTTACTATGAATAGCGTTATCCATACGATTCTATTCTTCTTCCTTTTCAAAGAGATTGTGCTTTAAGAGGACATCGGTCTTGCACAGGAAAATTACCCTATATATATATATATATATATATATACACACCTACCATGCAATTTTATTTTTACATTGTACCGTTGTATTGTTTATGTAATATTTTTCTGCTTTGTTATGTTTTTATTGCTATGGTGAAATAAAGTTGAATTGAATACATGTGTGTATTGTTTTCTCTCCATGAACTATATACATGAACAATCATTCCTCTTTTTGTGTATTTTTCTCATCCTTTTCCAGCCATATGAACGCATGAACCTTGCAGATGCATTAGTAGCAAGGACATACGACGATGGTGAATGCATTATTGCACAGGTAAACTTGACAATATTCTTTTTAATTACTATAAAAGGAATTTCATATTAGATATAACATTAAAGTAGAGTGATACAGGTTTATTACATCATGTATACCATTTTTAAAGACACTGTCTTGCAGTTGTGATTTCTCCATTTAAAATATTTTTTAACTTTCTGTCTAACATGTATAGATGTTGTTACATTCTGATTGATGAAAAAAGAAAGAATGCCAAAAAAGGAAGGAAATTTTACATGCAATATCAAGATATCTATGATAAATTCATTTAGTGTACTATAGATTCAATGCCTGCGCATTGTGCCTGTGTCAGTCATAGCTTGAATATTAGCTTTTTTGAGCATAAGCATTGATTTTGAAGCTTACTATTTTCATGACGTAGTTTACACCAAACCATGGAGGTAGCATTTAGGATTTGACATTTGAGAATGATTAAAATGAAAACAATGTTATGCAATGCATTTAAAGTAACTTTACAACAAAATGTTTGTAAGTGGTCAAGGGGTTTTTACCTTTTTCTTTACATCGGAAGGCCATGGGTTCAAATCTCAGCAATTGTCTCTTTTGGGAAGCAAGCTGCAAAGTTATCCCAGGCAAGCGGAATAGAACCGTGCCAAACACAATTCCTTGAAATGTATACTACAAACACATTGCAGTCAGGCTATAGCCAGAGTAATAATGACACTCTGTAGTGTGGGCACATGATCTATTTATACCACATGGTTATTTTTAAAAACCTTTAAATAGCTTGATGTAGGATGAGTATTAGAAACCCTACAATAGATATGAATGAGAATACTGCCACACCAGACATTAGTCAAACTCTTGTAAAAAAAAATTGTATTAATGTTAATTATTAAACCAAATAGGTATTTTAATAGATACACTCAAGTTTTATCTAAAAAAAACTTTAAAAATATGTCTGGAACACAAAAATTGATGTGACGGTGGTCATGTCAATGAAGCTATCTACATGTATTTTCTGGTCATGTTTTCAAGATAGACCATTTAAAGATGTTTATTTCTGGCAGATAATTAGACTACGAAACGGCTCTGTACCAAATTGCCAAACAAAAATCTGAAGAAAAAAGAAAAAAATACAAGCGAGCAAAAAAAAAGCTCAGTAGTTATTAAACAGCTCTACGTGAACGTTAAAGCGCACATTTCTATGTATTGGTGAAGGGTTAACCGTGCCAAGCTATATCAATCTTGGCTTTAACCCTCTGAGGATTGGGATCAGAGCAGTTTCTCATTCGAGAAACGAGAAATAATTACATTTTTATTGGATTTTCCCTCCCCTCCCCTCCTCTACCCCCACCCCGCCCTCACAGGGAGACGGAGCTGATGGTTGCTATTTCATTGAGAGTGGAAAGTGTAGAATCGCCATGAAGAGTGAGGTAGGAGACTGTGTAACCTATTAATCATTTCTCTTTCTATCTTATGATTATCAATCTTCAATGTTCAATGTTCGTTGCATTTCTGTTTACATACATCGTTTTTAGTCTTCTTTTCGTAGAAATTATTGTTCGGAATACATTGTTTGAATGTTTGTTATATTTGTGTTTACCTCCATGAGTCTCTCTTTTTTTTTAATAGTACTTATTGTTTGAAATACATTGTTCAAAAGCACGTACATTTAACTTTAACAGCACATTTTGTTGATTGTTTTCGTTCAGCTTAACAGTTTCAGTCATTTTACTGTATCCATGTTTTTAAATGAACTATGTTATGTGTTGATATCTAACTCTTGTTTTCATGTTTTTGTTATTGTTATTTTTATGGTTCTGTCTTTGGCTTATGTGTTATGTTTGTTTAATCTGCTCCAGATCTCATAAAGTTTATAATCCATCCATCAACAATTTGATATTATTCCTATTATAAAGGATCTATTTAAATCTATCTAAAGGAGCTATTTTAAAGGATCTTATCTTTGCATCTTGTCAGTAAAAACCAATTACCCAAACCATCTTTCCATTTTCCTTGTCTTAACTCACTCAATACACCCCCATACCCTCTGTGCATCTGCAACCATCTGCCAAAACAAAAGAAGCGCTCCCCTTTTCCCGCTACTCCTGTCTTTAAATTGTCATTTTCCTGAACCATGACATTTAATGAGCATCGGGCAGACGCAGGCAAACCTAATTGCTAATACTTTGATGGGAAGATAAATATTAGTATCCTCTGGTCGTCTCTTATTATTTCCAACATTTTTCTTTCATTCCGGGTTGTTTGCTGCCTTGTTTTCTGGTCAAAGTCTGCCATGGTTTTGTGTTACTTGCCCAAAGCTAAACTATCAATTTGCAAAAAGGCAGACCAGATACTGGGTCACATTCTCCATGTTCCCAACCTACCTGTCGAATTTCAATAAAGATTCTGGGTTTTTTTTTCGCATCACCTGTTTTTCGAAAATGAGTAGGTGTTATGTCCCCCTGAAACACCTATTTGGAAGAATATGCACGTTGAATTGAATTGTCAAAAACGCATGTGAATATAGATAAATAATATCTATGTCACTTTAATAGATTCTGTATGGGGTTTGTCCTGTTTCAGTATAATTTGCATGAATTTATATTACTGTGTTAACTTGTCATTGAATTCCATTTTGCTTGAAATTCTTTACTAATTTTTGTAAATATTATTTGTTTATATTTATTTATTTTTCTCTGTCTCTTCTCTGTTCTTCTTACATCCATTAACATTTATTCATTCGTCTTTTTTTGCTCTCGGTGCCTCTATTTTTGTTCTTCATCACTGTTTATTTGTTCTTACTAATGATTTTTCTCTTACTCCCTCTTAATCTTTCTGTCTCTCTCTCTGTTTGTCTGTCTCTCTCTCTCTCTCTCCCTCTCTTTCTCTCACTCTCTTCACCTCATTCTCTCTGTCTATCTCTCTCTTTCTCTTCCTCTATTTGTATTTCTCCCCTGCTTACTTTCTGTCTCTGATTCCTACTCTCTTGCTCTCAATCTATCTATCTCTCTTCTTTCTCTCTCTCTCTTTTCACCATCTAATTCCCTTTCTGCTTGTTTTTCTCTCTTTCTCTCGCTGTCTTTTCCACTCTTTCTCTTCCTTGCCCTCTCAATCCCTCTTACTTAATCTCTCTCACACCCCCTCTCTTGACCCATCTTTCTCGTCTCATCTCATCTCATCTCATCTTTCCTGCTCCTGTTTGTTTGCTCCTCCTTCCTTCTGCCTGACTTAGCATGATCTTGCGAGTCGCTGCCTCGCCTCATGCCACTCACCCACCGTGCAATTTCACGCTATCCTGCGTCTTTCCTTGGAGTCGTTTGGTTTCTGTCTCCTCCTCCTTGCCGTGCTCATCGCCATCTTGAATCGCCACCTGTTCACCACCTAGCCTTTTCCATACACGGCCACTGGAACTTGACACTCGGCAATGATTGGGGTGCTAAATCTGGCACCTTTTCACTAAAACTGTAGACACTGCAAAACCTAAGGTGTTAATTGCCACCTATTGATCAGCGGACCTACTTCTTCACTCAAACTATATACACAGCAAAAACCAGGATGCTTAATCTTAAACCTTCACTAAAACTGTAGACACAGCAAAAACTACAGTGTTAGTCACAATGGGCTATTTCATATCATGTACACATTGCTTAAATCCTGGTGTTAGTTGCCAACTGTTTACAACACAGGATTTATATGCACCTTTCCTCAAACTTTACATGCAGCAAAATACAGAGAGTGCTGAATTTGACACCTTCAGTCAAACTGTAGACACAGCATGAATAGGGTGTTAATCATCACATGTTTAACACCTAGCCTACCCATAATAAACTTGACACTGTACAAAAGTTATGGTGTAAATCACTATTGGTCCATGGTTATTTTACACCATAGCTCAAACTGTATGCAGCAAAAACCAGGATGTTAATCAATACCAGTTCACACCCAACTCTTTCAAACACATTTCTTTTTACTGTACTAACATGACATACAGGGTTATTAATTTTGCAAAGAATGTGGATCTAATTTTGCAAATTTATCAAAGTTTTCAAACAACACCAGTTTTTAATTAAATCCAATGTTTTAATAATGTTACTGTACATTTCAACGTAAAAGTAATTTGTACATATTTTTTCCATTATGGTTAATTTTTGGAGACTATACAATTATTCATGAATGGTTCTAACACCTTTTTTGATGTTGCACAATAAAGGTACAAAGCTGGTGTTAGATTATCTCCTTGGTTTTGCTGTACAGCAGTGAACATTGCGTATATGTAGTCTGCGTCCACAGACCCAAGGGCCACCAATATCTTTATCATTGCCTGGTAAGAGGAACAGTTATATTTGGAGTGAGGTCTAGCAAATTCAATTGCTCCATCTCAGGCATGCTAAAAGCTGTGCTAGTCTTTACTCTAGACAAAATGCCCCTACCAGCAGGTTACATCCATTAATCAATTTTATTGGGTCTGCATACACACTAATACATCACACTCTCTCCGATTCCCCTCTTATTTTATTAATCTGTGGCGAAACTGTTGCCCTTGCCGACAAAAAGTAAACAACCGCAGAGCTTTCAGTTCATGGTATTTCATGTCAAAATAAAAGTGATGTTAAAGAACTTTAAATCAACACAGATATTTCTTACAACTATATTCCAGATCTTAGAAAAAAATACATTTCTTCTTTCATTGAATAATAGCAAAATTTCATAGCTGCCATTCGGTCACATCTGTGAATAACACTGCAAACAAGAAAATTGATATCGCTGGGTGGTGATATTCATTTTCTAGTATCATTTTTTGCAAAATAACTGCTTTCAAACTTGATGCTTAACACAATATGAAGTTACTTTCAATATAACGTAGTGTTTTATTTTCTTCTAATAAGGAAGGAAAAAGGAAACGGCTGAATAAAACTGAGAGATTATGACAATAAGAGTATGTTCCCAGGAATTCACTTGACGAAAGACTGGCATCTATTATTCAAATATCCCGAGCTCTGAGAAAGAATATTGGAATTATATTTCTGAGGATGGGCTAGTAATACTATTTTTCCGAGGGGCGAAATAGTTTTCTTCGCTAGCCCATCCGAAGAATTATAATTTCAATATACTTTCGAAGTAACTGTTCGGATATTTGATTTATATCTCTTAAAAAAATAAGAGGTACAACGTGAAACTTACTCAGATACTCGGTTCAACCGTACTCAGACACAGTCGTTCACTGTCACACTCAGTCGGTACCCACTCAGTCACGGCACAAAACTGCACTGCCACAGTACACTACGTCTTCTAGCTGATTATGAAGCAACATTTTTCTCCTGGATTACAGTACTTGTTCTTATAATTATATAGAGTAGAACATTTTTGTGACCAAGCTAATGTTATCCATTCAAACCGATTTCACAGGATTAACGATTACAGATGAGTTGAACAAAAACTGGCCGACAGCAAAATCCTTCGTGTACGTCGCCATATTTGTTTACGTTTTCGCGGACCGCTTTACGCGTTCTGCGCGTGCGCAGTTGTGCATTTCTACCGCGGTTGAGTATATTGAAAAATAGACCGAATTGGTTTTGGTGGCTTGTTTACTAGTTGAAATATATGAAAGCATGTTTGCCTCCATCGACCAATCATATAGCTTGATAGCTCATGAATATTCATAGATGAGATATAAATGAAAATACACCTCATGCATATTCCGGAACGGTTGGCATCCCTGGTGCAGTGATACGCTTTGAGCAGCATACACATACACCACACACATACACCACAGCTTTCATCTCTGCATTATACATGAGCAAGGCCTGTCATCTCGCCCCACATATCACAAAAATATCCTCATCTCCATCCCAACCTGTTGAATATTTTTTATCCATCGCAATAACATCAAAAGCAGACAGGTGAAAATTGCAAGCCGTTCAAGTATGAAAACCAATTGGGAGATGCTGAACTAGTTCACAGCTCCTCAAACACCCTACAGCTCTGGAAGATAAACAAGAAACGGAGACGTGAAGAAACCAAATATTACCAAATATATTCTTGTTATGTTCCAGATGAAGCAAAACCAGACAGTCCCTAAGGTACTGTACTTGTTTCCTTTGCGTGAATTTTGGGCGACTAAAGCTAGGGAAGCTAACGTGATTGCTGATTTAGAAAATGGTGGAACATTGATAAATGATGGGGTTTTGGCGAATTGTTGTGTAACGGCTTTTTCTTTCTGCCTCTTCTATTACCCTTTCTGTGAATAGGCGAGTTCACTAATAGATGCTAATTCTATGCATTCTTTGCACACAAAGCTTGTTCTTGATAACCCCAAAAGCTTGCCCATGGCTTGCCCGACATAGCAACAAGTGTAGTATGCATTTTGGATACCACATATTACAATTTGATTGTTAATTGGCTGAATACCATCTAACTATGTTTTTTAGAGAAAGCATGCATAAATTTGAATCTATTAGTAAACTAGCCTTTTGAGAGAGCTTTGTTTGCTTTTGAATGTTGCATGTATGATGAGCTAACTGCATGTACACTGTATAATAAGCTAACTGCATGCTGTTGTAACTGAATTCTGTCTAACATGTACTTTTCATTCTGCAATATGTAATCTACCTGTATTCTGCTTTAATGATTATAAGCACACAACCAAGCACATAATGCTCAAACTGCATTGCTTATGAGTGTTTACCTCAAGATGTAAATGGGTCTGTCCATGGGGTTGGTTCAACTTTTCATGGGATGTCCATGTAAAATAGTTATCCACTTTGTCACTTCACCCTGAAGATCAATGCAGATCTTCTCAAGCTTTGATCTATTGAATACAATTTCCTTTTTTTTCTCAGTAATGCACATTTGAATTGGAAATCTTTTCTGGATTTGAAGATACATGTACAGGCCTTCAAAAATATAACTACATTGTATGTTACATGGACTTCCTATTGCCTTTGCATGTAGAAGAAATTATCAGGTGTCAAATTCATATATGCTATGGTCTTTAAGGGCTGCTACTGGGTGGGACACAGTCTTTGGGTAATGTCATAATTTTACAATATTTGCCTGGTTTGAATAAGGGATGATTTAGGGTTTTGGAATGTCACAAAAATAGACCCAACCCCATGGACAGATCCAAATGTGGAGAAACTTGTACCTTTAACAATATTGTCATTGCACTTTGTTAACAATGTATGTTATGCTTTATAAGTGAACAACAGTTCGCTACATGTATGTTTGTGCTTGTGTTTGGTGTATATCGTGTAAGTGTCCAGTGCTTTGGCCTGTGTTAGTGCAACCAGTTTAGGATGTAAGAAGGGACACAAGTTGTACATGCCCCCATCCTCACCTTTTTTTTCTGAATCACTCTTCAAAAGCATGTTTTATTAGTTCTGAAAACCTAAACGAAGCCCCCCCCCCCAAAAAAAAAATAATAGTACAACCCTCTTTTCGTATTTTGATCTGTCAGCTTGTGCCCCTTCTTATATTTTCAGATGTTAGATCCGCAACGTAGAGTAACTACATATTTTGCAAGCGTCTTTCTTTGCCTTATAATATAACGCACAAACTGTTGGTAACATCTCTCAGATGTACAATTTTTTTTACTGCATTACTGACCTATCTCCTTTATTTAGATACCTTTTGAATAAAGGAAAAGCAGCAAGCTGTTCTATGCTGATGAAAAATTTGCAGATTTGTGCATGCTTACTCAAGGGCTTGTCTTCTACATTGGTCTTTTTATGATTATAATCATAACAAAAAATTTTGACCAGGAATATCTTTTCACCTTAAACTGACTCCCATACATCCATAGCAAATGTATTTGGGATTGATACTGATGTTAACCAACAATTATGTGTATGTCACATTTTATTGCCATCTTCATCCCTAGATGTCATCTTTTAATTAATAAGAAGGATTTGTTGCACTTAGTGGAATTTTAGCGTTGTTTTACTTCATAAAATTTTTGGATGACTTTTTCTGCAATACACAGGGCTAGAACAGACAAAGGCCCCTGTTACACTGAAAAAATTAGCAACCCTGGGTCGGTTTCGGGTCGCTTTGGGGTAGGTTTGGGGACGTCAATTTGTTGGTGTAAACACGGAAGGACCGACCTCAACCCGGCCCAGGGTTGCTCAAGCAAACCGACCCGAGACCACATCCAGATGTGGTCTCGGGGCGGTTTCGGGGCAGTTCAGGGTCGGAAAAATCGCGGTGTAAACAGGAACTGGTCCCAAGCCGGACCAGGTCATTAACTAGTCTGAATTCACAGACTTTTAACTTTGAATTTTTACTTCTTGGCACAGTGCATTTCGTAATCTACTGCCAAAGCTACTTACAATCATAATTAGACATCGCTTTCAGTTTCCCAGTTTCTAATTGAAGACTATGAATCAGACACATATTGATATATATGCACTGCATAATATGTAACCAATGGTCTGTGACAGAAGACTAGTGTGCAACACTATTTCTTCATTTACAACATTCCTGAGAGGCAATGGACTCACGGAAGGTTTTGGGGGTTGGGATGGAGGGCAGTCTAAACAGGCTCTTTTTGCGGACAATACCCGCTCGCCGCTAATCCCTTCAAGGTCGGAACCTGCCCCGCTACGGACCTGGGCCGCTTTGGGGTAGGCAATTTTTCGGTGTAACAGGGGCCAAAGAGCTCATATTCCAATATTGAGAATAAGCTCAAATCCAGAAAAAGTCAGACACGTGGTGTTACTTGTGAATAACCCAGGTTAGCCTGCTAATAGCTTAGCCCTTTCAGGATAGGAATTATTTTACAGCAAGTACAAGCACTACTAACATTTTCAATTCTCATTTTAGATCATTTCAATTAACTACAGTGTTACCAAATTGAATCTTCATTTGCCAAAATTTTTGTTTAAAAAAAAATCATGTATTGATTAAAAGCAGAAAAATTGAATGAACAGATAAAAAGAAAATTTGAAGCAAATCGGACAAATAGGAAAGATATGAATATTTCAATATTATAAATCAACAGTCGTTTGTCATGCCACAGAGTAACTAATGAAAATGACCGTTTTATCATTATCATTGAAATATTCACAATTTTTAATTTCTTGTCCAATTTGCTTCAAACTTTTTTGATTCGTTTGTATGATTTTTCTGCTTTTAATCAAAACATAATGGCCCGTATTCAGATAGCGGGGTTTAACTTAAACCGGGACTAAGCCATTGTTATTTAGACCCAGGCTATTCAAAAGTTAAACCTCGCTATCAGAATACGGGCCAACATTTCTGGGATAGACCCAGTCTTTAAAACATAAATAAGTGAAATCTCGCCCTCCAGATCCAGGCTAATCTCATACAAAATGGGTAATTCTTCAGATCTGAAATAGGACCCTTGAGCAACCTCTCCATTCTAATGAAGCCACATTTTATTAGCCTGTGTGACAGCTCCAAATCTCCGGACCTGTGTGTTATTCACAAGTGACTTTGCATAAAGGCTTATTATGCTCATAATATACCAGCATATTATTTCATATATACAACACAGAGAGCAATGAAAATTTTCTTGGAAAACTGACTTTGGCTCTTAAAAAAAGTAAATAAATAAATGAGTTTCTAAATATCAATATTTGGATGGAGATAGCAGAGTAAGGGGGTGTTGTTCAAAATCAACTGTGAATCAACTGCAACTTTGCAAATTGTTTCATGTCTTTTTATTCATGCACGGTATGCACATTTAACAAGACGCGCATGAAGCAATGATTTTGATTGGCACATTCTGATCAACTGCAACTTGCGATCAATTGCAACTTTTGAACAACACCCCCTATATGCACATGGGAACTGTTGTGTTTCATGTAGATTTGTAAATTCAATGTCTTGTGATTTGTAATGTGTTTTGAAGCTAGCATGCTAGGTTTCTTGGTATCATTATGCAGTCATCATGTGCACATAATCGCTTCCAACGTGGGCGGGCTGATCGCAACCTAATCCGTATTAAAGGGGAATGAAACCCTGGGCCCAAAATTCTGAAAATCTGTGTTAAGAAAAGCAATGTTACTGTCATAACAAATGCTAATTGCATTGCATAAAGCACTTCTTATTGATGGTTACGCAGAGGTCTCTTTAAACCTTTCGTGAGCACTGCAGACAACATGCAAATATTAACCAATGGCTTGTCATTATTATTATTTTTATTTTTTTTTTTTACTAGTTATAACAATTAACATATTTTTGCTAACATAAAAGATAGCACAGTTTGTAGAATTTGGGCCATGGAATAAATGTGCTCTTGGTAGATGAAGAAAAATGTGATGATTAAATGGATTTTTAAATGGATTAAATGGAAAATTTTGAATGAAAAATCCCATAAGCCATTCAACAGTTATGAATATTCAAAGTTTGGGTAATGTCCTCATGTATGTCCTCTAATAAAAAAATTTAAAAAAAGAAAGTGTTTGCAGAAGTGAAAATGTTATACTAAAAAAAAACAAAATTAGAAATTTGTACTTATTTAAAAGTAATTATTATTTTAAATTTACGAACTCAAGGGTTCCAATCAGATGTACATGTATTACTGAAAGTTTAAACCTTCAGATTTTGCCAAAATCTTCAGTTTGTCCATTTTGTGGGTTTTTTCATTGATTAAGAGCATATCAGTATGGGTTGATTTCTATTTAAAAAAGGATGGTTAAAGTCTACACACATTGCTGTTTAAAGATCATTTTGTCATTTGAGGCACCTGAATTTATAATATTGATGACGAGCACTTGTTTGCTATTAATGAGCACCTTCATCATTAATTCATGACTTATTGGAGCAATTATAAGGCTTGGTGAACATTGAATGCAATTAGAATATATGTAATGTATGAAAGATGTTGCACATTGTATGATATCACTGCTCTGTATTGTGACAAGATTGTTCTAAAAATTGAATCAAATGTGTTTTGTTGTCAACATAATTTTATTTTATCACAATCACAAAGTTGTTATTCCAAGTGCTGCAAGCACTACACTCTTAGTACATTTACTCATAGTTGTTCAGCTTTTTGATTTATTGATTGTATTAAAAATGTCTGGAAATTACGATGCATTCCATTATGTTTTAATTATAATGGACAAACAATGCTTTTTTCTTTATCATTTGCATTATTACTCAGATTCAGATGTTTAACCTGAACTGTGTAATTTACACTTATTCATTCAAATTCAAATATATTTCTATAGTATTATATTTGCACAGTATAGTACTTTACTTGCACAGTTTAGAGAAGTTTAAAGTTATTTTGTTTTCTAATTCTTATTTGGTTGTTCAAAAAATTAATCTAGAATTGTTATTATATTTGTGTTAAACCTTACCCCATTGTTACGATTACAGAGTTATGTTCTAGTTTACAATTTATCTAACTTTTATTGTAACCACTTTCTTCTTTCTCAATTGTTCTTTCAACCCGCTCCCTTTTTTTGAAAACCCATTTCCATGATCCTAAACCCACATGTTAACCCCTTCGTTTACCACGTCAACATCAACCACAACATTTCTCTGGAACATTGTTGATCTTTCTTTCCCACCAACCAAACGATGGTGTTGCCAATTTGATGTTCACTCGTTTTTGCATGACGACTCTTTTCTTCTTCAATTTCATCTTCAACAAACAATTCACCCTTTACAGAAATCAGTGAGTATTGTGTGCCTTTCTCAATTATTATGCTTATTTTATTCATTCTTTCTCAGCACATTTTTTCAAAGGTTCTTTTGAGTTCTTGTGGAGAAATTCTGTATTGAAAGTCAGGAAAGAGGACATGGACAAAGAGTCTGTCAAATTGGAACATAGTTGTAAAAAAAAAAAAAAAACCCATATTATATTGATCATTCGGCACAGAGTTACTTGAACATTCAATCTAAACTCATACATTCATGGCTATTCCATTTTATTTTGCTACCAGAACTCAAAATTATCTTTTCAGTTCACATACATATTCAAGTTCTATGTCTTGGATATATGTTTTTAAAAAAAAATGCTTCAAGGAAGTTGAAATTGATCAGGAAATCTGCAATTCTTTTCAGATTTAAACTCTTGATCTCTTTAGGTGTTTACATCAAAGATTGGCATGGAACACTTGTGGGATATTCCAAGAAAGTTGCAATTTCAAGTTATTTTCCACAAATCACAAATCATAGTATAATACATGTGAGGGAGCAAAAGAAAACAATACAATGTAAAATAAAAGATATAAAGCAATACAAAGATATTTAGTATAAGCATGTATAGACAAAAATAAAAAGGTATTCAACATCATATCTTTATTCCTTTTATAAAAAAAATTAGTGATAAGTGGAGGGAGCACATGAAACAATGATTGTGACTGCCATGTGCTGATCAACTGTAGCTTGTAATTGATCGCAACTTTCTAGTTACACCCCTAATGAGTGATTTAGATTGGCCAATGCTTGTCTGTCGACGCAGATCAATTGCAACTTCCTTGCATAATATTCATGAAAGTATAATTTTACGAAGAGGATTATTTCATTTGCATTCTTTTGTGTTAGTTTTCATTTATTTTTGTCCCCCATTTTCATATGGAAACTTTGTATTTTCCAGGGCTTTGTTAACTTTGTTAGGGAGTAAGATTATTTTGATCTGTATTTTTTAAATACAGAAAAATAATTAAAGCACCTGAATAATGATAAGCTGAAACGCGCAAAAAGGGATATCTTTGGATATTTCAATTAAAAAATAAATGATTCATTCTCTGTAATGATGTATCCAATTAAGCTTATTATAATAATGGCCTCGTAAAATTTAATACAAAGTAAATAATAAAGACCTACAAATGCATACACAGTGTATTAAAGAAAGGCGTCTGGCTTGATCAATCTGCCTTATCGCTTAATGAAAGTATGAAGGGACCCAAGGAGAGGAGGGGGGATGAAAGACAGAGAAGTCCTTGCAATCACGATGCGATGCATCATTTATCAGCTTCCTCTAGTGTGTTCATTAGTGATAAATGAAGACGTGGTATGAAGACATGCAAAAGCTCCTTGTCGTATCAAAACCATGCATCATCAATCGGGGAGTGTACCATCAATCATTGTCTAGGGACCGTTCCCGAGTCGTCATGACCTTTAGTATGCGTACAGGCTCGTTCACATTCATTATATAGTGCTGTACTTTCTTGTAGGGAAGCATGATAAGAGTAGGGGTTTTTCACATACAGGGCGGTGTGTCACCAAATCATTCTTAAAGTTACGCAAGACTTTAAGATACACTGGAGTACGTTAACGAGTGTAATCGCATAAGATTCTCGATCATTCAGCACAAGATACCAGTCGTGCGTAAAGTCGTTCTCAAATTCTTTCGTAAGTTGGTGAAACACCACCCAGATGAATTTTCTTGTTAATTTACCAAAAACTGTAATAGGCAGGCTCCAGAGAATATAAAATTTTCTCTTCTCGTAATGTGCTATAAATTATAGCATTATTATTAATAGTAGTAGTAGTAGTATTTATTATTAGTATTATTATTATTATTATTGATTTTTTTTTACTGCCTCTGCCTTCTGAAGGTGGTGCCATAGGTATTATTTTATGTTGGCCCACAGCATATACCAAATGAAAGTGTATTCGATTTAGCCCTGACTTATGGGATTGATATGAAAAAGAACAACAGAAAGTCTTTGTGTTTAGGAATTTCTTAGCGTTTTTTTTTCTTTGTCCATAGTCTTATGTGACTATTGATGTAAAAAACCCTATCTTTCTTGCTTAATGCACTATTTACTCATTGCCCCTTAATAATATTTATTAGGATATCTTACTTTTCATATATGCAAGGGAGCTGCCCAATCAGGCACTCCTGCATGATGCCTACAAGTAATTAAACATAATTGGAAACCAGTTGTCCTATATTAGGTTCCCATAAAGCCTTAGCTTGCATCTATGCACTCCATAACTAATGAAAAGCATGTTAACATTAAATGTCATTAAAAGCGGTGGGATTAAGTTGCTGGAGAAAGAAATGTTACCATTGCAGGCCTCTATAAACATATTTTAAGTGATTTCTCCACTGAGCAAGCAATTTTGAATTTTACTTTCCCATAAACAATAACTGCTTGCCCGAATTCTTATTGATCTAAAAAAAAAAAACATACTAGACACATGAGGAGAAGGGGGCAGGGGTTAAAGGAATATGATCATTAGAATACTTGAATAGGAAAGACATAAGACAATTGAGAATCACTATTTTTCTATGCAAATTGGCAATTTTGAACTGTTTAACACAAATGATGATAATGGAGAATCACTTTGGTAACATACTAAATTCAATTATTATAAAAGAAGAAGTAAACATTCTGTTGTTGCCAATTTGAGGAAGGAATAGTGATTTAATTTATTGTAAAATAATTCCCATCCTGAATGGATGAAGTCAGCTTGAATATGGATGGCGTCTTTACATCTATTTGCATTCATTTTTATTCAATTATGCATCTGCAAACAAAAGTGCAAGAGGAAAATTGAACACATGTGAATGAAGCTTGTTACTTGTGCAATCTCCCTGGTGCATTGAATATCACACTTATCAGCATGTGGACAAAATTGCAATGCAGATAACTCATGTCTTCCTAAGGCAGATACTGTGTGGTTTTAGCCTGAAAGTCCACAGTGCTTAAAGGGGAATTACACCCAGACAATAATGTACGGTCAGTAAATGAAGAAAAATCAGATGAATAAAATGTGAAAATTTGAGCAAAATCGGATAATCCATTCAAAAGTTATGAATTTTCGAAGTTATCATTTCCACCTGTGTTGGGTATCCTTAAGTTGGCAACGTATAGCCAATTAGCATAATCTGTGATGTCATACATGGAGAATTCCTCATTCACTTTATACATAAATTTATTGAAAATGGATTAATATCATATTTCAAATGATGAATACACACTGTTCTTTTTGGAATACGTCCAGAATTGATGTGGCCATAATATTTATAACCGAAAAAAACAACATTTTGTCTACTTTTCTGGAAAAAGAGGAAAATGTGAAATTTTGTGTACAAAGTGAATGGAGAGTTCTCCATGTTGGCAGCCATTTTGTGCCTGTANTATCATTCTCAATGTTTAGACTGTACCCATGACTGTTGTCCTCCTGGTTCACTGTATTTTCTGTCCTTTTTTCATATTTTCTACAATTTTAGCTTAATTTATTTATTGATTGAGCTTTTGATTTTAGAATGACATTGTTTCTTTATCTCTACCTCTATTTCTACTTGATTTGCTTGTAATTCAATAAAGAAGGGAAATAATAGAAAATTAACCCCCCTCCCCCCAAAAAGTGTAAACTGCTTGTATGTTTATGGATGACTTTACACATGATTGGTGACCCTTTTTTTTCACTCAATGAGATCGCAGAATGCTGCTGATTAAGCACCCAAAGACATGTTCCAGTCATGTGTAATGTCATGCTCAATTTACGGTTTTGTGAAATTCTTTGCTGATCTCCCATTTCAGTGAAGTTCCTGTTACAGATAGTTTTGTTACTAAAGTTGAATAATAAGAAAATTTTGTAAACCTATGTTTAAACGTTAATTTCGCTAGATAACCCTTAGATATCATGTTCTTTTAATAGTTGAAAATCAATAATTTAGTAGAGTGAAGGTAGGGATTTAATCAAGGTTTTCGTCTTCTGTCCGTTAACAGGATAACCCAGACGAGGAGAAGGAGGTTGCTATCTATAACCAGGGCCAGTATTTTGGAGGTAAGTAACTATGCAGATATCAATTTCATTCGTCACTGTCACATTCGACCGGAAGTACACGTCACACATTGTTACGTCACAGGTTTGATTAATCTGTGGCGAGCATTTCTTAATTTTCCTGTTCACTCACTGATCTGTGGTGAGCCTATAGCGTTAACTCATCCCAGCTTCTGAAATCGCCCCTCCCCCACAAACACACACCAACAACCACTACTATTATCCAGTCTTTATAGAAACTTCATACTTATTCCAAAACAGAAGTCTGAAAAAAAAATTTTTAAAGAAGGTATTTGACTTTTCATCGTGACATTTATTTATAATAACGGTAAATATCTGTAGCCTTTTTTTAGCAATTTCATCTTGTCAGGCCACTTGTTGAAGAAATCGCCTGAAGTAAGGGGATCTATAAGGCTATTAAAGAAAAGCTTGGGGTCTAAATTGTTTGTAGCCATGACATATTGAGGAGGGGGGGGGGGGCTTTTTTTAAAGCACGGGAACAAGCATACATGTATGCATTCTTCCAAAAGCTCTAAAATGGCATTAGGGGAGGGACCCTATGAAATATCTTTGACTGTGTATTTTCTACATGTAGATGATTTTATTTTGAGCACCCTCTAATATCTGTTGTTGTTTTTTGTTACAGAGCTAGCATTACTGACCAACAAGCCCCGTGCCGCCTCTGTCTATGCTGTAGGAGAAGTTCGATGTGCCTGTAAGTATAGAGCATTTTAAGTGATGTCAGTTATCCACCATGTTGGAGGACAATTAAAGCTGATATTTAACGGGAAATCAAAATATGATAAATGTGATGTCTATGGACAGATGAGAGGCTACATAACAAAACTGGATAACTTTAAACCCTGTATTGTTGCCCAAAAAGAGTCGTAGAGTTTGAAAAAAATGCCCCAAAATGCTATGTTCGCTGCAGAACTACATGTGTTTTAATGATTACTTATAAAGAATACCCAATCCCTTAACTAAGTAAGCATTGTGTTTCATAAAGCTGTAGATCAACGCACGACACTACACGTGGCTTGTGACCCTTTCAGGGGTGCTATTCAGCGACTGGAGTCATTGTTGTGTTGGAAATTGTCACCAGTTGTGCGCAGAGTCGTGTGTACGTCTTTATGAAGCACAATCCTGCATGGTGTTTCATAAAGCTGTTCATAGATCTACACACGACTCTGCAAACGACTCGTGACCCTTTTCCTGCACTAGATGACAACCGCTGTCGCTTGATCGCATTGTGATAAGAGGTAACCATTCATTCATAGAGTCGCTGTAGAGATCTACGAACAGCTTTACGGGATGGTGTTTCATAAAGCTGCTCATATGTGTAAATGACTTTACACATGATTGATGACCCTTTCTTTCACTCAATCAGAATGCGGAATGCACTGATTAAGAACCCAAGAACATGTTCCATTCAAGTGTAATATGCTTAATTTTATAAACGGCTTTGTAAAACATGACTCTGATTTCCGATGGTAGTGAAGTCCCTATTGCAGTTAGTATTGCTCCAAAAGACGGATATAAGATATTAATTGTTTTAAAAATTGGATCCTAAGCCAAATTTTTAAATATGCTGTATGAAATATTTCTGACATCATACATTGTACTGTATAAACTGAAATTATTGTATTGGTTTCATTTTTGCGGTCTTGGCCTCACGAAAATTTCCACTTTGTGTGATTTTGACGTGTACAAACATTATTTTAAAAAACCATGAAATTAACAACAGACCAATGTGTCAAGCTAGTCCAAAATCGCAAAAATATCAGTATACTTAAACATTGGCTGATATAGTATTGATTTTAATGCGATGATTCTTTTCTTTCCTTTTTTTTTTCTTCCATAGTCCTGGACGTAGCTGCATTTGAGCGGCTGCTCGGTCCCTGCATGGACATCATGAAGAGAAACATCGAACACTACGAACAGGAGACGTCAAGATTGTTTGGCAAATAACCCCTTCCACGCCCGCCCTACCTAGTCAAGCCCCCCTCCCCCCCCCCCCCCCCCC
>BQKZ01000089.1:215488-227019 GCA_036244855.1 Temnopleurus reevesii
TGTTTTGGGTGCTGTATACTGCTAGCCTTTCTCAGACTTAACGAGCATAGACCATGCAGTGCCCGCTTAATACAGTGTCACGGCAGAGGCCTGGATCAATCGGGAGATAACTATTGTTCCTAGCACTGTGATTGGTTGTTGCCGAAGACCAATCACCGGGCATGTCATTGTCCCCCGTATTCTACTTACGTTCTACGTTTGCACATCGTGAGACAACTGATTAAACTCTCTTCAATAATTCTTCCCAACGATGAACCTCTTTCAAACCATAACACTGTAATTCATATTCAATCTTCATTTTGATTGGTTGGCCTTATTGCAAGGAGTCAATTCCAATCAAAGGAAAATGATTTGGAAAAGCATTGAAAATGGAATGATACAAAACTGAGAAGTAAATTACACTCATTTACATTTTCTTGTAAATATTATCTTGATATCACTGTAATTCAGGACTTTCTAATGCATGATCTGACATTACTCAAACCTTCAGTTTGTTCATTCCATTTTTCTTTCATTCCATGTCATTTCTCAATATTGAAATGCACATACATGTAGAAGCCTTAATCAAAATGCCTTTTGACATATGACATATTAAAGACTTCACCTATATTTTGTACTTCCGACCTTAAATCAAGGAATTAAATGATAGATTTAATTTTAATTTCATTTCTGCACTGCAACAATATTGTCATTTTCAAGGAACGTCACACTGTTCATATGTCATAAAATTAATATTGCACATAATAAACATTAATAAGAAGTCAAGCAAATGCTTAAATGGCACAAAGTCGTGTGTCAAGAAAAAACAACAGCCCAAAACAAACAATCTATAGTTTAAAAATAAAACAAATAAAACCTGAGATGGTATAAAGAATGACCTTGCGTTAGAAGCGTTCAAATCATATTTGAATGAAATAGTTTATCCAATTGTGCCAAAATATTACGCTACATACGTAGTAGTAAACCTCAAATTCATTAGAGACAGAATGTTTTGTCTTTATACTTTTTGGCAATCCCCAAAGACTAAGAGAACAAGAAAGTGGGGCAATTTCTTTATTTCATAGCTTTCTCATGTATCATCATTTTGTTAATAACAGTTATTGATAACATGGAAACAATAATAAAAATAGTACTACCTAGATAATTTCATTATTTTTTTTCAATGAACAAAGGGCATCATCATTGATAGCATGCCCCTAACGAGTTAATTTTTGCTCCAACCAAGAGTGAAAAAACTTCTGAATTAATATCATTCTTGACATTTCACACCTTATAGATCAAAATATTTGCATTGGAAAAAGAAAAAGAAAAAGAAAAGGAAAAGGGAGAAACAAATGAGGGAAATCATGCACATCTATGATTTTTTAGTTTTCAAAAGAAGAAAAGTTATGAAAACAGGAAATCAATTCCCACGACATGAACCAATCACAAACACTTGATACAGTTAGCAACTTCATTTGATCGGTGGAATGAAGGGTTCCTGTTCTTTCTGTTTCTTACGCTTGGGGCGGGGGACCCCAACATCATCATTGGTACTGGCAACGTTAACTTGCTGGGCGACTATGTTATCACTAATAGTTTCTATGCTTTCCTCATAGGCAACCATACCAAGGTCTCCCGCAAGGTTCCCTGCAAACGCCATGCTCATATCTAGTTCGTTCAGGGAATCGATGGTGAGCAAGGGGTCTGTCGACACGTTTTCTGTCGTGATCGGTATAGGCGGCGCCTCCACCGAGGGCTTAGGTGGACATGAGGTCGTAGATTGTTGAGGAATACCGATGTAAGTTCTGTGTGGAAAAGCAGGAGTTTGTAATGGATGTCCGGTTTGAACGGAGGTTTGCGGATGGGATGAATGAGGAGAAGACAGGCCATGTTGTACTGACAGGTTTGGAAGGACTACTGGCCTAACATCTTGGAGAGTTCTTGTGGGAGTGGATTCTGCAGGTGATGGGGGACACAACACAATCTTCCCATCAACGATCTTTGCAGCAGTTACGTTCCTCAACTGCTTGGAGGGCTGAGTTTCACCCGTGGACAGGACTGTTCGAATCTTCTGGCTTTGCGAGGAATCTCTCTGGTAAGGCGATGACACATTTGCGAGAGTCGTCAACATTCTTGCAGGGCTCAACATGGAGTGTGGACTGGTTTGAGGTGAAAGGAAATGACCAGCATGCATTTGTGCTGGTCCTCCTCTGGGTAAAGCAGGTGTCCCTCCTACTCTACCACTACCATTATCCACCAGCAAACCACTACCATTCACTTGTCCAAGAATGGAACCACCTGCTGCAAGGTTGACCTGGACAACCGTTTGTTTGCCATCGGGCGTCGTGATCTTGAGGGTAACCTTCTTTACGTTCGGATCACTGATGCTCTCTGGGGAGCTGAATCCACCAGTGCTTCCGGGAGATAGAACACCCCCAAGTTGGCTGCCGGAAGGTCCAGCAGAGGGACTGCTCCTCAGGAATGTCTTCATGTGTGGAAGATTAGTGGTCAATCCAGCAGGATTGACACCACCAATCTCCTCGTTGCCGATCTCACTCCCAACTTCGCTCATCATCTCCGATGTCATATCGCTACGACCGTCCTCTGATTCCTCCTCAGTGTCACCAGAGACACCACCCTTCGCCAGCCGCTTCAGGGTCAGCGTGGCTTCGTGCTCATCCTGCAACCGCTGGATACGATGTTTGGCATAGTCATCAAACACCTTCAGAGTGCTAGAACTATCCCTCGGAGATGCCCTTGTCCTCTTTCGATTCAACTTGGGTGGGATCTGTATGGTGTATGAAGTCCTAACCTTCGGTTGTCGTCCCGATCTGGTTGTGCTTAGAATATTTGCAAGGTTTGGTTCTGCTTCATCCTGAGAGTCTGCTGCACTTGATAGAGCATCGGTCCTGGAATCATCTGCCACTTCTGGAGCTTCTGCCTCCACTTCCTCAATAACTTCTGAATCCTCATCATTTTCAATAGGAACTGAAGAAGAAATGACACAAAAACACAATAATAATTCATTTAGTCACATTGTCCACAGTAATATCTTGTAAAGCCCACTGCTTCAAAAATAGGTGAAATTAGAAAACTAATGAAATCGGACAGAAATTCATACTTCAATGAATATACTTGGGTAACACAGCAGCTTTGCTAAATCTTATGAGTAATATATTATTGGCATTTCTTTAACACTCTTCCAGATATGTATACCACAGTGCTTATGTAATTATGTTTTATTTTGAAAAGTACTCAAATAAGGACTTCTAACAAAGCAGCAATATAGTTGTTTCTTTGAGCAGGGTGCCATTTTTGTTTCACCAGAATTCTATGACTTTTCCATGACTTAACCTAAATTTAAAATTTCTTGACTTTTCTTTGACTTTACACGATCACAATTTTTTCAAGGATCTTCAAAGACTGTAAGAACCCAGCAGATGTGTCAACACGCAACAATCGCAAAATTTTCTTGAAAATGAAAGCCAAGAATAAATGAAGTAATTGGATAATTAAATATTTTCTAAGGAAATTGGTGTAATTGTTATGATGGTATTCTCTATGATAGATCTTAGTAATTCATGAAGGTGCGAAGGGGGATAAAGAGTAAGAAATGCAACTTTTGGTTTGCATGTTTGGAGGATTAATGGAAAAGCATTCTCACCATTCTTCTTAGTCTTTCTGCTACCTTTCTTCTCCTTTGAATTGGCCTTCTTCTTTGCTTTTACTGATTCCTCATCTGAGTCTTCAGAAGGCGGGTCAAAGAGGGACATATTTAGCTCCTGGCGGTTCACTTCAAAAGGGAAATAAAAACATGAGTGTAATGATTAAGAGGATACTTGTTATAGAGAAACATAATGCAAAGAGATTCCTGATATTTGCTGGATTTGTATTCCTGCCTAATCTACTAACATAAAAAAAGGATTCCTGTATTAACAATCAACCATTCTGTTGAAGATTATACTCATTCTAATTTGTCACTGTTGTTATTTTAACAAATTTTTTATTGTTGCACAATAAAACAACAAGTTGCTCATCCTGATTTTGGCAGAGAAGTGCCTTAAAAATGAACAGAAGCACATGTGTGTTATTTTTAACAAGCCCGTATTTCGATCCCACCACATAATTTGATTGCCCTTGAATGCCATTTTTTAAAAGATAGTATCAGTCGGCCTAAAAGGGATTTTCCTCTTTAATTGTATTTTTAATTTTGAGAATACATTTCCCATTAAAATAAGATGTAGATAAATACGAAGGGATTGAAAAGCCAAGAACATCTGAAAATTACTGTGCACGATCATCATCAATTGAATACTCACACAGAGCAGTGTTTACTTTGCTGTGATTTTGGCGATCTTCCTTCTTAAATTTCCTCTTGATCTCGGCTCTCGTCCTTGCAGGGAACATGGCGTTCATCGTGGTGAAGTCAGTCCCTACTGCACTCAGAGCCATGTAAAAGCGCTGATTTTCTAATCAATCAAAGATACAAAAGCAAGGAATCATAGTCAATATATTCCTTTGCACTTGTGAGCAGAAGAGATAAAGGACTGGGACAAAATTAACAATCCCATTGAAGCTAGATACACACAAAATAAATTTCCTTTTCTCTTATTATGAGGAGAAAAGTTGAAGTGGTGTTGCACTTAGAAAGGGAAGTTATTTTCTTTTTTAATGATGTTATTGTGAAGGCTTGAATGAAGTTGTGTACTTTGTCCCAGTCCTTTTTCCGTCTGCTCATCACAAGCTTTAAAAACAATTAAATATAACCAAAATTCACATTTGATTCCTATTTTGTCCGGAGTTCTATCTTATATGGACAATTCAGAACACACAAATTCCATCGTTCATATATCTGTTTCCTTGAGCAACTTTGATTATCTGCTGGGTAGTTAAAGAAGAACAAGAATCCATTCAGATGGACAAAAGAGCAAGAAGGTTTCAAGATATGTATGTAGCAGCCTACCTTTATCCGTCCAAGTAGCGGTACGTGTCCTCTTCCTGAAACTCGAATACGTTGTATTGGACGAATCCTCGTGGACGATCTCTGTTTCCGTCACATCAAAGGTCTTTGCGGGCGAGGCCTGGACGTACAAGCTGTTCTGATCAATGATGATCTCTCCGTCCGGACCGATCTTCACCTGAGGCGCCATGGTAGCGTCATCTTCTGGATCCTTATGATTATCTGCTGGCTCTTCCTCGTTGCTGAGGTGGATGGATGGAGGGAGAGAGAGGGTGGGAGAGGGAGAGGGTGAAAGAGAGAGAGGGACGGAGGAAGGGAGGGATAGTTAGAAAGCGATGGACGTAGGTTGGGACAGTAAGAGTGAGGAAGGAAGGGAGGGAGGGCAGGAGGGAGAAATGGAGAGAGAAAAGGAGAGCAATGAGGTGGCAGAAGGGCAGTGAGGGAGATAGAGGAGGGAAAAGGAGAGAGAGAAGCGGGGGGAGAGAAGGAGAGAAGAGAAGAGGGAGAAAGAGGGAAGAGGGCAGAGATAAATGATAGAAGAAACAAAGAGGAGAAAAGGAGGGAAAGGAAGGAGATCGGAGAGAGGGGAGTGGGGGAGAAAGAGGAGAGGGGAGGCAGAAAGAGAGATAGAGGAGAGAAGAGGGAGAAAGATGAGAAATGAGGCAGAATATGAGGCAGAATATGAGGCAGAATATGAGAGAGGATAGAGAAGGGGAGATAAAAGAAAAGAAGAGGGAGAAAAAATCACAAAATTCATGAGAGTTAGATGCACACATAAAGATCAGGTTTTACAGAACTTTCTTATTTTTAAAGACTTCACTACAACTTAAAACTCATTTAGATTAATTAAATCCTAGATTGTAAAATTTGGAGTGTGGCCAATATCAAGCGATATCACACACTTCATGCTTGGAACATCTTTCTCCAGGCTCCATTTGGAGCACAAACATCATTACAAATCTCCCAAATTTTGCGATATTATTACCTCGTTATCTGCAATCAAACATGGATCGACCTGATGACTAATTTCGACAAATAAACATGTCCTAACTATTTAATCTTAGAAAAAATTAGAATCCCTGCTATCTAAAATGAATCAATCAACTTTAACTCTAGCAAGGGAAGTCGTGCATATGAAAGTCAATGTTCTATGATCCACAGGGAAAATTATTAGAGTGCAAATGCATTCAGATTCAGAGATTCATATGAGATAAGGAGTTAGTATTTCAGGATACCCTTATACATACTTTGCAAAGGTGACTTTCTTTTTCTGGGGATCCGTCTTTGACTTCTTGTTCTGTTTGTCAGCTTCAGACACCCTGCAAAAACAAAGGACGAGAAACAAAATGTTGATATAGATTAATGAAAATCCATGAGAAAAGTTTCACAGTATTCATTAGTCTTTTAACCAGTTCTCTAGCATTTTCATCACGCATGCTTCTGCTCTATAGGATGAGAAACTCTTTTCAAAATAATCAGACAACTGGAGATGTTGGTATCCCCTTTTCAAGCATAATAGGACAGATAAAGTAGAGAATATGGCATGGTTAGATGGCATTACTAAAAGGAGGTACACTGCAAACTTAATGAAATAATCAATCATTATAATCATATATGATATGCATGACATGAATTAATCCAAGATCATCAAATGCCTTTGACGTCCTTCTGACTGACCTTTTTTGTGCACTTTACCGTTTCACTTGTGCTGTCATATAGTGACTTGGCCGATACAATTAGGCATGATGGACACTTAATTAGCATAATGAGTATATGTTTTAATAGGTAGCGATTGACAGAGATCAGAAAGACAGTGGGGAGAGTCATAATGCTCCCACCCTCAAGTCATAAAAATGCCTGGGTAAAATCCTGGTGAAAAAATACAATTGACTATCTTCTTAAAATTTAATTTATGGACAATATCAGAGGTTTCCATCGGGAGTGGTAGACTGGTATGGTTGGATCTTTGGAAGTCCCGTTTGATTCTCTCGGTGAAAAAAATGTAACTCAAGTCCGGTTTTAAGAGCCCATCCAGGACGGTTTGGAAGAAAATATAGACAAAAATGGATTAACCTGGGTGCGGCACTGGATCGCAAGTCAATGCACCCAACATATCACCAGAGATGCCAACCGTTCCAGAATATGAATGAGGTGTATTTTCATAAAAAGCATGGTTATCATTGTCATGTTTCTCGATAAAGATATGTTTACTGTTTCACTTTATCATATCTTAATTTTGTCTCATGCATATTTTAGAAAGGTTGGCATCCCTGCATCACTTGTCTTACTTCATGGGATTGGCCTTTGGGTTGTAGTAAATCAAATCGCTCATCGTCATTTTACCCTGGGCTGGGTTGTTGCTCGTCCCATGCCGTTTTCTTCTCTTCGATGGTGTCTGAAGAATTATAATACAGAAAGAAACAACGGAGATTGGTGTAGGTAATAATATAATAATAATATTGTGGATTTATATCGTGCCTTTTCGGTCAGTGTTGACTGGTCAAAGCGCTTCCGATATCATTACCCGGTCACTGGATGGCAATTCAAGCCTTAGCATCTAGGCAGCCAAATAGGCGCTAACATCTCCCCAAGCACACCTGGGTAGAGTGCAGCTTTGTGGATAAATTTCTTGCTGAAGGAAATTAACGCCATGGGTGGGATTCGAACCTACGACCCTCTTGTTGAAAGGCGAGAGTCATGACCACTACACCACAGCATAGAAGCAAAGGTTATAAAATAGGGCAAAAAACCCAATAATTTTTAAGTTGCCCTAGATGCCACTTTTAACAAACATAGCATTGGTCGGTTGGTAGAATTATATTTTAATATTTCAAATTTCATGGGAAAAAAAATTATATAAGTTTGAAAGAAATCAAAAAGCCAGAGAACATCTGAAAATTACCTGTCAGGTTGCGGTTCACACATTTTAACTGAGATTTTTTTTTATTTGGGTGAAAAGTAAAAGAAACAAAGTTCACAGCGGGCAAATTTTAGAGGGTTGTTCGGGTTGAGGGTAACCAAACAATTATTTCTGGGGGGGGGAGGGGAGGCTCTTGGTGATAGCAAGGAGATAAAAAAAAGGAATGATATGAATTCTTTAATAATTTTTTTTATCCTCAAGCTATATTGCTTAATATTTTCTAGCATGTCAACAGCAAAATGCATAATATTTTAAATAAGATATTAGAAGTTTACTTAAGCGCAAGCATTCCCTTCACATCAACAGTAAAATATGTGCTTTGGAAAGCCTTTTTAATTTCTTTTTTAATTTCTCACCTCATCATCAATTTGATCTTTCAACTCCTTTAATTTCTTGCTGTAAACATTAGCACGAGGACCAGCTCTCTTGCCGTCAACTTCAGTCGTCTTGCCATCTCCAGTCGCGTGCTGGTCTGATATCTTGGAGGTTAAGATGGGTGTTGCTTTAGGCGCATTCTGAACTGCCGTAACTTCAGCGCTTTTGGCAGCTGTAACTTTTTGCGCTTCCCGTCCCTCTGTGGTATTTCCTGTACTAGGTGTGTCATCTGTTAAGAAAAAACATCAATAATAATAGGAAAATCACCACAAGAATGAAAACAGGACGTGTAGACAACCCAGAAACGTAATGCCTCTGGCACAATCTTTGGTGCGAAAAGTACTCTAGGATGCAATCACGGATTATGCCGAAGTTGCCAACTTACGGATGCCATCAGAATTGTAAAATAGAAACTTTTAAAATTTGTAACTGTGGTACAGACTATCTGATTTTTCTAAAATTTTCAATTTATTCATCTCATTTTTTTTTCAATAACTAGCAATACATCAATGTCTAGGTGAAGTTCCCCTTTAAGTTTCTCCTGAAACTTACCTTTCGTATTGATGCTTGGTACAGAAGTCAACCTTTGGACAGGTGGTGGTCTCTTAATAACAGCACTTGCAGTGTCTTCATTCTCCTTCTGTTCCTGCGCAACAGAGTCAGCCGTTGATGGCTTAGCAGACACAACCTCTGACCTTTGACCCGTGGGTCGTAACCGGGGCTGGCCAAGATTGGGTACAGCCGAGAACCTCTTCCTCTTGACTGCCGATGCAGTGGTCTTAGTGCTGACTTCTGGTGCTCCGGATGTGGTTGATGATGCAGATTTCGAGATGGCAGGATTTGTTGGATGGTCATCACTATCTTTTAGTCCATTTGCGGGTTGGGGGACACTATCAAGCTGTTTGGTTGTATCCTTTAAAGGCAGGAAGGCTGGGGGAGCTACTTTGGTGATGACCTGCACAATAGCACAAATTACACACATGATTAGAACATGTCTAATGGAGAGTTGTTTAAAAGTTGCAGTTGATCGGAACATGCCAATCAAAATCATTGTTTCATGCGTGTCTTGTTAAAGGTGCATGAGGTGGGCGAATGAAAATGCGCGTTACAATTTGCAAGATTGCAGTTGATTTGCAGTTGATTTTGGACAACACCCCCTAAAAGAACTATTGTCATATAATGATTTAGTAACAGCACATATCATTTAACAGAGTTTCATTTGGGATCATTCAGGTGGAATCATGCAATTACATACAATGTATCAATTTGAACCCACTTTGTTAAATCCCACATTGTACAATATATAATTTTGTAAACATTTTAACAAAAAGTTGTACACAAATACTTTGAATGCAAGACATTATGATGAAATACAGTATAAAACACAATATATGATAAACAAAATCTAAAACAAGCATGTTTCACAATTACATTGGATATCGTTTGAACAATGAAAAAATTTGAGGACCTACATTATTGACTGATCATGTGAGATCTCATTAAACATTCATAATTCTGAAGAATTGATCCATAAAAACTCATAAGATAGTAAATTTATATTACATTACAGTTTTATAGTAACGGTGCAATTGAATTCACATTATCAGCCAATAGCGAGACTCGACTCTAACTGCAACCTGAACGTACCTCTTTATTAGAGACATCTTCTATCCTTTCGCTTTGACTGGATTTTCTTTCCCTGGTTGGCTTCACGTTCACATTTTCTCTCTCCTTCGTTGGCTTGGGGGCAATATCAGTACTTGAGGTTGTCTTTGATGCTGCAGTTGATCCTGTTATGATGGAAATAAACATTATACAGGGCATATACAGGACAAAATACGTCAGTTTAGAACAGGTACGAACGTGGAGGATTATTAAAAGCAGGACTCACAATGGGTGACTTCAAGTACGGTGTTCGGTGTTGGTGTTGGTGTTGAGAGAGCAAAACGGGTATGTAAACCGAGCTCCAACACCGTTGGCAGTTTACAGAAGTGATACAGAAACGACCTGAATTACGTCAGAATCTTGCGAGGTCTATCCCAAACACCGACAGACTTCAAGTTTGGCGTTGAGGCTGGTGTTGGTTTTGCTGCAACACCAACACCAGGGTTCAACACCGTACTTGAAGTCACCCAATCTATTTCATATCGATCAAGGCTAGTAATGAGGGGCCAAATTAAAATAGAAAGAGGGTAACATCATGGCCAGCAAAGAAGAACCTTAGGATCCTTTGAGGCCAATAATCCTCCAAACATACCTGTTGAATTATACAACACATAACAGAAGGAAAATAATAAAACAGACCTCCACAAAAACTTCTGATTGGTACGTTCCGATCAACAACTTGCGATCAATCGCAACTTTTGAACAACACCCCCTAAGACAGGCATGAGAAAGGGGCATAAAAATTAAATTGTTTAATCCTGCAAAAAAATAAAAAATTAGATACAATATCTTACTCCTGTTGGATGATAAAATCTTATTTTACATGCAAAAATAGGGAAAATTTACTCTCATTCAAAAACCTCAGAAAACACACATGAAAGTACAGTAAACACATTAAAAAAATCATATATTTTGCTCCAAAAAAATATCACAAAATAAGTTAAAATCTTAGGGATTTGCAGGTATGTCTGAATTATAAATTCTATACTTTTTGTAATTCGATTTAGTTGGGTAGATTACATTTTTTTTTATCAACTGGTAGAAGTCTATGGTTTGTTGCTAGAAATATGGGATTGATTGCAAATAAACTGCAAATCAGTTGTGAATTGAAAAATATGCAGGGTGCTACAAGAATTTTTTTCACTACTTGCCCGGTCGGGTAAGTGGATTTTTAATTTACTTGCCCGAACAACAGTTCCACTTGCCCGAAAATTTATTATGTGAAATGAATTATGAGGTATGGTGAATTATTTGTTGTCTCATTATCGAAAAGTTGGTGTTTTAGAAAAACAAATTAATGCACATACAGTCTACTGTAACTACTGAATAATGACAATATGATGTTTAAAAAAATGTAAACAACGAATGATCAATGATCAATCCTTCTCCATATCCTTGCCCCACGAAACGAACTTGCCCCCTGTTGGACTCGTGGGCTTGGATGTATTGCTTCCAAAAGTTTGAGGCTCCAGGTCCCACATACCTGTACATCGTGGCCTTTGACTTTGTGTCCGCAATGGAAGCCAATTCGGCACTAATGCACTTTCGTATCCAGCCATTTTTCATTATCCATTTTGCACCCAATTTCATAAAGATTATCGAAATTGTTTATTTATAATATTGGCATCT
>BQKZ01000089.1:237315-253550 GCA_036244855.1 Temnopleurus reevesii
GCAAATTAGTTCATACAACTGACCATTTATCTGCTTATATGCACTTTGTGATTCTGAACTAACTTATCATTATAATAAAGATGAGAAACAATGATTGAGAGTTCATACTTACTTGGTTTCTGCCATGCTCAGGACTTGGAGCTTGTTGAGTTGACCTATGACCTTTGCCCCCTCGTCATCCACCATAGTACGATCCAAGTGAAGCTCTAGCAGATCAACCAAACCTAGATAACCAGATAATAACAATAACAATAACTCTCGCCTTTCAACTAGAGGGTTGCCGGTTCGAATCCTACCCATGGTGATAATTTCCTTCAGCAAGAAATTCATCCACAATTTGCTGCACTCAACCCAGGTGGAAATGGGTACCTGGCAGGAATTTATTCCTTGGAATGCTTGAGCGCCTAAGTGGCTTGCTCGGCAGTTATAGCCAGGGTAATAATATGGTACCTCGTATAAAGCGCAGTAGAATATACGCATATAGTGATTGCGCTATATAAATGGACCTATTATTATTATTATTATTAATAATAATGATGATATTACTGTAAATTTGAAAATATCCACTGCTGCTCTTTAGAATTTCTGTTTCTACCATGGATTTAGCCAAGTGTATACCAGCATGCAAGCATTTCAAGAACTAAATATTCTTGTCCGGTCACCTGCAACACAATGAATTTCTTTCTGAAAGGGATTCATAAAACAGCTGGGATTTAAACCCACAACCATATAATTAAAAGACTCATTATTAACTATTTGGCTACAAGGTATCCATTATAATGTTTACAACGACCCAAGTGACTCAATAATTTGGCAAGAAGTAAAAAATTGAATATATCTTTGTTCGTCTCGAGGGGTCAGTCTTGCATTAATCCATACCTTTTATTATTTGGGAACACTACAACAAATCAATCAAAATCAGTATATGTACATCTGACCCCCACTTTTCTTTTTCATACCACTTCATGACATATTAAATCCATAATCATTTGAGAAAACTATAATCCTTGAGCTAAACATCAACAGAAATGATTGTAAGATCTATTTTAACCCATAAACTGCTGTGGGCCATATTTGTGGCCCGAGAACTTGAAACTGCCATACCAAAAATCTTTGTGCATGACAAAAGGCTACAGAACTATTGTGCGTGTTCACTTCCTCAAACATCCATTTGATAAAAATTGTCAATAGTAATTCATGAATCTGGGCTGAAAAGAATTCTTCCAAACTTCAGTAGGATTATACAATGGACTGATATGTTTAGGCCTGTGTTGAATTCTTTCTTAGTTCATTGATACACACAGAACTTCAGTATAGGGCTTTAATTTTCACTTTGATTTGACTCCTAATTACATATTCAAAGCATTGTTTTAGGAGAGATCGTTCACTCAAAAACTGTAATACCTTTTGCCAGAGTATTGTACATTATTTTAAAGTAAGTTGTGTAAATTCCAGCATCATACAACTAATATTTATAACATAAATAAAGATCAAAGTAACCTATATTTTGTGTGGAATTTATTGCATCAAGAAAAATGTTCAGCAGTTTAGGGGTTAAAGGAAGGATCCTTGATTATGCTAAATTGTAGAGTACTTATGGACGACTGATAAAGTTAGTCTTAGGCGCTATATAGTCCGTATAATCATTGTTATATCATTATTAATTGGGCAAAGAACCATTTCTAAGAGTTGGTAAGTATGCTAATGTATTGAACTTACCACATAAGTACTGCATTCCTGCACTGGTGACCTTCGTGTTTGTCAATGACAGTTTCTGGAGGCTGTTGGGGAAAATGACAAAGTCAATCATTAATATTAATCCAATATCTTGTGTCTTGTTGTCAAGAAATAATGATGATAAAATAATGAAGAGAAAGAAATTTAGATGATGAATACATTGGAGAGACAAAATTCCAACATTTCATTGCCTAGCAAATTTAAAATTGAAAAAAAATCAACAACAAAAGAAATAAACTAAAAGAATTCAAAATTTCAATGAATTTAGTCGCATTATAAATTAAAAAAAAATTAATCTGATCCCCCTGCTTCTATGTGAGACACTTTCAGTTCTACAATAAATTCTACAATCTACAACCTAACAAATAAAATTCATAAATATTTTCAGTGCAAAACTTTCATTGAGCCACTGCCATCTACTCATGGGTTTAATTGTTTCTGGATGTGAGATGGGTGCTCTGCTGATTGAGTCCATAAGTTGGTTATTTCACAATTCACATCTCATCATGTCTACATAGAAGGTGATTTATACCTTGTTAAATCAGCAAGGTGGTGTATACCAGCATCGGTGATGTTGATATAATCAGTAAGGTCCAGTGAACAGAGTGCCATACCTGGAGGAGAGAAAAAGAAAGAGAGAAAGTCACAGAAGATGCAACAATAAGGCCCCCAATAACTTTTAGGTTGCCCTTGAATGGCATTTTTTTTTAAAATAGCATTGGTTGGTTGGAAAAAGAATTTTTTTTTTTGAGAATATAATCAGTGAGATCCAGTGAGCAGAGTGCCATACCTAAAGGAGAGAGAAAAGAGGGAAAGTCAGGTGGTGGGACAGTAAGGCCCAATCTTCAATAATTGTTTGACCATGCTCAAATTGTTTGACCATGCTAAAATTGTTTGACCATGCTCAAATTGTTTGACCATGCTCAAATTGTTTGGCCACGCTCAAATGTCTTCTTTTTTTTCAATAGCATCAGTTGGTAAGAAAAAAAAGTTTAATTCATTCCAGGGAGGTGTTTCACCAAGATAAGAAAGACTTACACACGACTTAACGTTCGACTGGTACCCCTTCTTGTGCGTAATGGTTCACATTATTACTGATACCAATCAAACGTAAAGTCGTGCGTAACTTTAAGAAAGACTTGGTGAAACACCTCCCTGGTCATTTTGAGCACACATTTCATGTGAAAAATATGATGTAGATTAGTTAGACGGGATGAAAAGCCAAAGAACAACATATGAAAGTGACTCTTCTGGTAGCATATCACATGTTTTTCTCTGGGGCCTGTGCGTAAAATAAAGATCTGGGGTATATCAGACCTACAAATACTCTTCGACTTAGCTTTTCGAGCCACTTGAAATATGGTGTTAACAAGGTGGTAGAACATTTATTACAAATGAAATGAACAAGGCAGTACATCTTAACTACTAATGCAGATATAGTATCTTACCTGCGACACACTTGAGACCAATGTCTGTCGTTGTATGTCTGTCTGGCAAGGACAACTGCGTTAACGAAAGACCTACAAAAAGGAAACAAGTATTTAGAAAATTACAAATTGTCCCATTTCAAGCTTAAATGGCTCTTATAGAATTATGTGGAACAGCTATGGGATCTAAATAGGCCACTCGGTCCAGCAGAATCTTAAAACCATGATGAATTATGCAGTCATATGTTAAAACATCATGTTTTATAGCTGTGTAAATAAAGTGTGAATTAAAGACTGCTCAGTTCTAATGGTTTTGATAGAACAAAACATTAAATATATCTATAATCTTACAGATAAAGTTTCCTCAAAATTACAACAAAGTTATATTTGGGTTAATCCCTCATATCTTCAGAATCAAACACGTCTGGCTGCACTACTTTAAAAGATCATGAGTTCCTTGACTCGGACAATAGATAGTTTATGGTAAATAATGATTTCCCTTTTCTTTTCATGTCACATCCTGTGATCTCAAACTGAACACATAGCTCCAAATATCATTTAATAATAATAATAATAATGATAGATGCAATTTATATAGCGCACGTTTCCACTCTGTTGATTGCTTGAGGCGCTTTGCAGTATTATTAGCCTGGCTTTAGCCCGGTAGCCTCCAGCGCACTTGGCATTTCAAGGAATAAATATTCCTACCAGGTACCCATTCACCTCACCTGGGTTTGAGTGCAGCACATGTGGATAAATTTCTTGCTGAAGGAAATTGACGCCATGGGTGGGATTCAAACCTCTGGTTGAACGGCGAGAGTCATGACCACATGAGATTAAGTTGTGCATTTTGCACCACAAACCAACAAAAAATGCATTTTTCTGTGATAGAAATGGACAGAGTTAAATTATAATTTGCAGACAGTGTAGAGAGAGCTTCATCGCCCATCAGTCCTTCGATATGGGAGATGAGTAGAACTTTTACATGAGTCACTTAATAATTGAGTCCAAATCAGAATCTATCTCAGAATTTTCAGTTCAATAACACTCGTCTAAATATGGTTCAAACGTTACCTTGTAGACAATGTATAGCCTCATCACCCGTCAGCCCTTCGACATAGGAGATGTGTAGGACCTTGAGATTAGGCACTTAATCAAGTCTGAATCTATCTCAGAATCTTTTAGATGTTTCCCAGATTTAGTTCAATTACATCAGTCAGATTAAGACTAGAATCTCACCTTGGAGATAATGAAGAGCTTCATCGCCCGTCACCCCTTCGACATGAGGGATGTGTAGGACCCTGAGATTAAGCACTTTATCGAGTCTGAATCAGAATTATCTCATAATTTTCAGATGATTCCCATATTAGTTCAGTCTAAATAAGGTTAAAACCATTTCTTGCAGACAGTGTAGAGGTTCGTCACCCATCAGTGCTCCAACATTGCAGACTTTTAGGACATGAAGATGAGCAAATTAATATCTGAATCTGAATATGTATTAGAATCTTCGGACGATTCCCAGATTTAGTTCAATGACATCAGTTGGATAAAGACTAGAATTTCACCTTGGAGACAATGAAGAGCTTCATCGCCTACCAGCCCTTCGACATGGGAGATGTGTAGGACCTTGAGATTAGGCACTTGATGAAGTCTGAGCAAGGCATCCGTCTTCAGACGATTCCTGGATAAGTTCAACGACACCAGCTGGCCGAGGTGCCCAATGTGCTCCAGAGTTGAAACCTTGACATGAAACAAATAAAACTATTCACAGGATTTGAGCAAGAGTTCTCTATTCAGCCGATTCCTAGACAAGTTCCAAGACAAGTTCCAAGTTCCAAGACATCAACCAGCTAAATTACCAACTGTGCTCAAAGTCATTACCCAAGAAATATAAACATACAACTCTATGTATATTTGTCATTGAATACCATCATCTTGTAAATAGATATGAAGAAAAGACTTCATTTTAGACTTTTCAAGCAAGGCATCTTTCTTGAGACGATTTCTTGATAAGTTGAAAAAAGCCGCTAGCTGAGATGCCCGAAACATGATGGTTTTTTTTATTACATGTATCATGTAAACAGATATGAAGAAAGGCCATCAAAATTATGGACAGTTTGTCTGAAGGATATTTGAGGGAACCAGCTGGAACTTTTAAATAATTGACTTTCATCATAATCATAAGAACAGTGATTTGATCTTAACTGCATAATTTACAAATTACTGGAAATGGACCTCCATTTCCTTTTGCATATTCATTGAAAATGAGGCAATAAACAATAATATTCCCGAGAAATTATTTTTAAATATGTCTCTGAAACCCTTTCTATCATGAAAAAGATTAAATCCCTTACCTGTGTCTGTTCAAGACCGAGATTCTTCAATTTCGATAACCCTGTCGAAAAAAATTAAATTTGAGAAATGGATTACTTCTAGAAAGCTAGCTTGGGGAAATGAATTGAGAGGATCATGACTCATGTTTTGTTCAGAAATTGCACACAATCTTTTCAAGAAAATCATGTCATATGTTCAGGGAACTTTAAATATTGTGTCATAAAGCCTTCAAGCAATAGTTCATACAATTGGAGACATGTTTCCAAGCCTATACCCACAAAACGATTAATTGTTTTACTCTTGTCCAAGACATCAAAAATGGGCTTGCCGTTAGGAAAAGAAAACCTAACTGTATGATGAAAACGCAATTAAAAAAAAAGGAATCAGTCAGTTGGACAATAGTCTTTTTTTAAGGATTTAAAAAAGGATATTTCAAGCACAATACTCTCGATTCATGAGAAAAAAAATCATATTTCTTTTTTTTTTTTTTCCTTTTCTTTTTTTTTGGGGGGAGGGGGTTGAAATAACGAAGATTGAGGTCTGGTAGGGTTAAAAAAAAACAGTTGAAATTAACATACTTGCTAGGTATAGTACTGACATGTCGGTTACACTTGTTCTGTTGAGGCTCAGATTTGTGAGGTTGGGCGGAGGGACTGCTACAAACATCTCAAGGCCAGTATCAGTGATCGAGGTCCCTTCAAGCAGTAACGTTGTTAAACAAGAAAACTCTGAAGAAAATAACAACAAAAACACACAAAGATTGTATAGTGTCTACAACATGATGAATCTACACAGTAAAAATGTTTGACTCGAATCCGTGCAGTGTTTGACCCAATCATTCGTGAGTTTAGGAAGGCTTTAAGAAAGACTTGAGTACTTTAAAAGGAAACAAACCCCTGGAATTATCTTGCTATCATTGAATACAGAAAAATCAGATGAACAAACTGTGAAAATTTAAGCAAAATCGGACGACCCGTTCAAAAGTTATGAATTGCCAAAGTCACAGAGATACGATGATCCCTACCGCTCATGGGGATTCGTGCGATTGGCAAATTCAACGGAATCTGTGACGTCATGTCGGACAACTCCTCATTCACTTTGTATACAAAATTTCACATTTCCTCCTTTTTTCGGAAATATCAAGAAAATGCCAATTTTCGGTTGTGGTATAGCATTTCTGTGTTGATTCTGCATGTATTTTGAGAAGAATGGTGTTGCAACCTTACTATAAATTTTACATTCATCCATTTTAAAAAATTCTATGTACAAAGTGAATGAGGAGTTGTCCGACATGACGTCACAGATTCAGTCGGTGATGCCGATCGCACGGATCCCCATGAGTGGCAGTGATCAGCAAATCTCTGTGAATTTGAAAATTCATAACTTTTTGATGGGTTGTCCGATTTTGCTCAAATTTTCAGTTTGTTCATCTGATTTTTCTTCATTTAATGAGAGCACGATAATTCAAGGGGTTGGTTCCCCTTTAATGAGTGTAATTACTTAGCATTGTATTCTCAATCATTCAGCACATACTGGTAAACTGATATCAGACATTCTCAAAGTCATTCTTATAGTCTTTTGCAGCTTGGTTAAAAGTCATCAAGTATTCTCAGAGTTACCTCTGCAGCACTCTCTAAATCAAATCAGATAATTCTTAAGCTCAGTCACAAAGAAGCCCTGATTTAATTTTTTTTTTTTTTTTTTTTAATCCTGATCAACTGCCCCTAAGGCTCCGGTCACATAGGACCCCGGAAGCAACACGATTCAACACGACTCTTTGTTAATTCACAGTTAACTGCCTTCGTACAAAGAGTCGTGTTGAATCGTGTTGCTTCCGGGGCCCTATGTGACCAGGGCTTAAACAAGGAGGGATACATCACTCAGTTCACAGAAGACTCAACTGGACAGATACTTACAGATAGTGAGTTGTCACAAGCTCCTAGGCCCTGTGAAATTTGACCTTTTACCCCATGAAACCCAATCTAACTATTTCATTTGCACATACCAATACACACTTGAGTCAAGTTAATAATGATAATAATACACATGACTAACAGTAAACATGTCTGCTCTCTAGTTACCTATTCAGAGGTGCGAAGGGATACAGATGAAAAGAAGCTAATTTACTTGAAGTAGAATGTGAAAAGGTATGTCTTAAGACCATGAATGATTCCAAGGAACCAGCATGACGTATCTTATTAAGGAGTGTCTTCCACAGGAACATCGACAGCTCCTTTACTGTTTTGAGTTAACCTTCATGTGTCAATGTTTGAAAAACAAGCTACAATGCTTGAAAAGATACCTTGAACGACTTGGAAGAGCTTGTCAGTGAGGCTANCAACTGTGCTCAAAGTCATTACCCAAGAAATATAAACATACAACTCTATGTATATTTGTCGTTGAATACCATAATCTTGTAAAGAGATTTGAAGAAAAGACTTAATTTTAGACTTTTAAAACACGGCATCTTTCTTGAGACGATTACTTGATAAGTTTTTTTTTTTTGTAAGCCGCTAGCTGAGATGCCAAATCTGCTTGACATGTAAACAATCAACGTAATTTTTATTTTTCAACACAAGAATCATGTAAATGGATATGAAGAAAGGACCTTAAGATTATAACCAGTCATTAGGAAGGCATTATGATGGAACCAGCTGGATGTGTTGAATAACTGACATTCCTATTCAATCATATCATTAGAACTTTGATTTGATCTGATTTTAATAATGATGATACAATAATAATATCATTTCTTATCTGGCGCTTTTCTCATACGGCCCAAAGCACTCTAACAATATCAACCACACATAGTGCGTTTCCTTAGCTCCCTGGCGAGCTTCCACAATGTAGGCATAAGTTATAGTGGCGACAACAATCTTCATAACCAGGTACCCATTTCTTGCTGAAGGAAAGTAACTCCATGAGTGAGATTCGAACCACCGACCCTCTAGTCGAGAGGCGAGAGTCAGAACCACTGCACCACGACGCTCCCACATTTTAAATGCATAAATTACAAATTTCCGTAAATGGATCTCTATTCCCTTTGCATATTCATTGACTATGAAGCAATAAATGCTATTTACATTCCTGAGAAAATATCCATAAATATCTCTGAAACCGTTTCTATCATGAAAAAGATTGAAGCCATTACCTGTGTCTGTTCAAGACCTAGATTCTTCAATTTCGATAATCCTGTCATGAAAAAATGAAATAAAAATGAGAAAATTAATTATTTCTAGAGTTAGCTTGGGGAATGAATTGAAAGGTCATTGACCGATGCTTTATTCAGAATTTTCACACAATCTTTTCAAGAAATCTTTTCAAGAAATCTTTTCAAGTCACGTATTCAGGAAACTTTTAAAGTTGTATTGTACAGCCTTCAAGCAATAGTTCATATAATTTGATACATGTTTTCACGCATAAACCTACAAAACAATTAATAGTTTTACTCTTGTCCAAGGCATCAAAAATGGGCTTGCCCTTAGGAAAAGAAAACCTAACTGTTTGATGAAAACGCAATTTAAAAAAAAAAAGGAATCAGTCAGTTGGACAATAGTCTTTTTTTAAGGATTTAAAAAAGGATATTTCAAGCACAATACTCTCTATTCATGAAGAAAATTATTCATATTTCTTTTTTTTTTTCTTTTTCCTTTTATTTGGGGGGAGGGGGTTAAAATAACGAAGATTGAGGTCTGGTAGGGTTAAAAAAAAACAGTTGAAATTAACATACTTGCTAGGTATAGTACTGACATGTCGGTTACACTTGTTCTGTTGAGGCTCAGATTTGTGAGGTTGGGCGGAGGGACTGCTACAAACATCTCAAGGCCAGTATCAGTGATCGAGGTCCCTTCAAGCAGTAACGTTGTTAAACAAGAAAACTCTGAAGAAAATAACAACAAAAACACACAAAGATTGTATAGTGTCTACAACATGATGAATCTACACAGTAAAAATGTTTGACTCGAATCCGTGCAGTGTTTGACCCAATCATTCGTGAGTTTAGGAAGGCTTTAAGAAAGACTTGAGTACTTTAATGAGTATAATAGCACTTTATTCTCAATCATTCAGCACATAAACTGATATCAAACATTCTCAAAGTTGTTCTTATAGTCTTTTGTATCTTGCTTAAAAGTCATCAAGAAAGGTATTCTCAGAGTTACCTCTGCAACACTCTCTAAATCAAATCAGTTAATTCTTATGCCCCAGTCACAAAGAAGCCCTGATTAAAAACACTTCAACAAGACTTTTTGTCCAGTTGAATCCTGATCAACTGCCAATAAACAAAGAGGGATATGTAACTCAGTTCAACTGGACCAATAATCATGTTGAATCGTAGCTGTTATGTTACTAGTCCTTTACATGTGTATACATACATCCAGCAATTTGTCACAAGCTCCTTGGCCAAGTGAAATTTGACCTTTTACCCCATGAACTCCCAACCTAATTATTTCATTTGCATATGCTAATACATGCTTGAGTAAAGTTTGGGTTAACCTTCATGTCAATGTTTGAAAACCAAGGTAAAATCGTAATAAAGAGGCTACAACAGGGTGCTACGAGAATCTTTTTCACACAAGTTTTAAAATCACTTTCCCAAAAATTTATGGCAAATGCCAATTTGCAAATAAGGGAACACTTTTATAAAACTGTTACTTGCCCCATTGGGCAAGTGGGTTTGTAGCGCCCTGTACTGTACAATCATGCTTGAAAAGATACCTTGAACGACTTGGAAGAGCTTGTCAGTGAGGCTGGGGTTGCTGCTGAGGTTGAGATGTTGGAGCTTCTTCAGACCTGTGAAAATATCAAGATACAGTCAATACTTGCACATGCATTATGATAATCCTCTATGTTCCTTTGCTACAAAGTTTACATGAATAAAAACAGTCATATGTGTGTTGACATTTCTTTAACTAACATGTGTTGACATTTCTTTAATTAAAAAGATTCATCCCAAAATGCAGGCAGAATCAATATGTCCATATCATGCTTGAAGAGAATAGGAAAATTTTGTCTACTTTTCTCGAAAAATTTGTTATTGTTTTTTTGTCCATCAATCGAGCGCACATCAATATCTGGGTGAAGTTCCCCTTTAAGCTCCTAACACTAATACCCTACACAAAATCACCCAATGGATTTAAAAGGGTTGCCAACGAACAGTGCTATAAAACGAGATACATACTTGTGATGTGTTGAAGACCTTGATCAGTGATGAGTGGGCAGGAGGCCAAGTTGAGGAAACACAGGTTGATGTGAGGCCTTACTGTTTGAAGCAGTTCATTTGTAGTGTACTTGTAGCAGTCAAGGGCAAGACGTTGCAAGTGGCTGGTGGAAAAAAATGGATAACAAATTGTTTGGAGGAAGTAGCTGTATATTTTTTTGCTAAAGTGTCCCACTTCATTCCTCCGTGCATCATTTGTTGACAAATACATACAGCTGCACTTTTTTCATGAAAAAAAGAAAGATGTAGAAGTATAAACAAAGTGATCGCAATAAACAAGAAGAAAGATTTTTTTTGCCGTGTTAGTATTTCAGCTCTTAACATCTCAAATACAATCAGAACTGATTTCTTTCATGATATCTTTATCAAAATCTACTCACCAAGGAATAAACATCATGAGCGTTTTCGGTCGGAGGTGTCCCGACTTCTTGAGTTCTGCGATCAACCTCTCGGCCACTGTGGGTGGGACGGCCTCTAGTCTGCTCGCCCCACCCTGGGGGCCCTCCATACGCTTGGAAGTACACTTGACACACATCTCTAGTAGGGAGGGGATGGGGCGCTCCGTGGGTGGGGACACCTGACTGGATGGCTGGGGAGGGGCGATGTTGACTAGTCTTTGTAATGCTGCTGCAGCTGAATAGAGATACATGATAAAAGTGTTATTTTTTTTAGTACACAGGCTTTGAAATAAATGTTACGTTAAGAATTAAATTTTTCGGAGGAAAAAGATGAAGCATGTGGCCAAAATGATTAGGTGATAATTGAAAATAGGCATTGAATGAAGCATTTATTTCTTTATATTTCTTTTGGTGTGTACAGTATCATATTTTTTGTTAGCAAAATTTTATTGGTTTATATTACCACCTTCTTGGTTTTTAGTTTAAGTTTATGTGAAAATGGTCTTAATAAGCAACTACAGACAAATTATCACCATAAATTACAATTCAATAAAATATTGAATGGAAGATGAACACAATGAATTACCTATCCTTGCAGGACTTGAAACTGCAGCACCAGCTTCTTCATCATCTTCCCCTTGAGCTCATCCATAATCAAACCTTCTGCCCCAGATAACATTGTATTGTATTGTATTGTATTTTTTTAATCACGGTAATAAGCCTGCTATCAGCTAAAAGCTGCTTTTCAATAAGGCTGTGAACATTAATAAAAGATGAAGACAATTACCTATTCTTGCAGGACTTGGGGCTGCAGCACCGGCTTCTTCCTCATCTTCCCCTTGAACTTGTCCAAAGCCGTAATCAAACCGCTCTGGACCATCAGCATTCAGGCGTCGACCTTCTCCCCATGCATGTTGACCTTGACGTATGAAACAAAATATACATGTGAAATAAAATAAAGAGTTGCCATCAAATATTGAATCATTTCTTAAGCGTTTTAACCCCCCCCCCTCTAATTGTCTTGATTAATTTACTGAAATGATCAATTAAGAATTCATTAATGAGTTTCATAATTTTGATGAATTATTCTTTTTGGTGAGGTCTGAAACAAAGAGTTTTATCATCAAACAGACCATAGCGGCTTACACATTCAGAATTAAACGAGATACGCTATACAAATCTAAATTCAGTCAGCAAGGTTGCCGATGTGGTAGGGTGTGAAACAATGTTCAATACATGATTTTGAAAGACAATAATAACTGAATAGAAGACTTAATACGGTAATTCTCATGAAATAGTCCACCGCTCCATAGACTTGCGTTCATTTAGTCAGCACCGGGGACCTCATTGATCTCCATAGACTTTGTACACACAAGAGACGTGCAAGGGACTAGAGAGGTGGCATATTTTACCATTTGGTCTACATTTTTAAAGATGAAGATTAAAAACCTGTCTTGAAAAATTTTTTTTGATTTCTCAAAATGTTGCACCAAATACCTAACATTCCTTCTTCTCCTACCTGCCAAACTCTTCCTCCTCCCTTCTCTTCCCCTCTCTCCATTTCTCCATAATTCCACCACTCTCTCTATCTCCCTCACTACTGCTTTTCCACTCGCTTCTCTCTACATCCATCACTTCTCTTCTCCATCCCAAGCCAATGTAATACCATGCCTCCCAATATAATCAGCTTTATATAATACTTCTGATTTATGCTTGTTAATGATAGCTGAATGTTTTGTCAGGTTCGCTTTACATATGTTTATGGAGGCATTATCACGTCGTAGTTCTGACTCTCGACTTTAAAACTTACCCATGGGGTCAATTTTCTTCTGCAAGAAATTCATTGTTTGTTAAATTTGATTATTGATGTTTTGTAAATCGTATCTTATCAACATCATTATCCACATTGTGCTCTACTCAATCCGGGTCAGGTGTATGGGTACCTGGCAGGAACATTTAGTCCTTGAAATGCTTGAGCACAGGTGGCAACAAGCTAGAGCCAAGGTAATAATAATGCAAAGTGTTTTGAGTACTCCACAGAGTGGAAACGTGCACTATCTAAATTAATACTTCTCCTTTTATCATATCCCTGATTAATCTTAACCTTCATCAGAGCCTTCATCAATTACTACAATCACTGTTTTGATCATTCCATTTACATAACTCCTAAAAACTCACCTGGTCTCCCTCCTCCCAAGCCAGCCATAACCCGTAGCTCCGGTGGTACCGCCTGGCCCCACATATCAGGAACACCCCTGTCATCTCCCATCATCTCCTCCTCCTCTTCATCCTGTGGTCCTGGTCCTAACCCAGCCTCATCCACAGCCATCCTCTCTTCTCCACCATCTCCATCCAAGATCTCCTCCTCTCTATAACCGCCCGCATCCTCATCCTCCATCGCGACATCATCGCCAACCCTCTCTGCCCCGCCGTCCTCACCACCTTCTGCAGGCCCCTCCCCCATGGCACCACCCACCGCTTGACCCCGCCCCCATCGATGGACCGGTATTTGGACCACCTGGGAGGGTAGAGGGGGCATGGGTTCAACTCTTCCGCCGGACCTGAAGCCTGGTATTCTCCCGGTCGATGGTTCACCGGTATTGAGCTCCTCCGGTAAACTTGGTGCTTGAGCTATTAGGATAAGAAATTGCACAACACATTTATTGCCTTAATCAATGTACAGCTCAAGAATATGGGAGAGATATTAAATCTTTGAAATACTTGCATGCTGGTCAAAATGGGCTGAAGCCAGGGTAATAATTTAAAATGTGCTTTGAGCATTGTGCAGAGTGAATATGTGAACTTCATAAATTTCATAAAGTTTTGAGATGATCCATCGAACTTTTATTTAGTTATTTCAAGAACTATCCATTGTAATTTTTCAAATGACCTCTGACCTCATGACAACCATTGTGGATATATGCTTATATTCCTTACACAAGGCTTACCTTGTGTCGGGTTTCCGGCTCTCACTACCAAACTCCCGCTTGGTGTAAGGCCTAGAGAATAAAGAGTGGAACCCAACTCATTAGCTGAAAACACCTTCCTTGGAAAGGGCTGCATTGAATGGAATGGAAACAGAAAATGAACAGTGATTATGCTTGATTAAAAGGTATTAAATCCCTTTCGCTTAGATCGTAGCATTGGGAGTGTACAGGCGAGAAAAATAAAAAAATTTGCTAAGAAAGCCGTTTGTCATGGAATAGTACGAATAGTAATTTTTTCCCTAGGGAAAAAGTTACTATTTTTGCGCCTGCGTACTCGTCTAGAAGCGACCCGCCCGTGTGCTAGACAGCATTTTCCAACATGAGTGATTGCAGTTGTTGTATGTTGTATTTCACTTCACTACACACAATGAAGAGTAAGCCAACAATGAAGTAAAATAATTAAAAAGTGGCCTTAAACTCTCTTTCTGAGTCTTGTATCTATAGCTAAGATTTACGATAATGTTTTGACTATATTTTTTTCGTGTAATGCAGAAAGATGTTATGGTAAATTCAAATTCTGGCATTTTTTCCCTTGTTTAAATTGATGGATACTAAAGAGTTTAAAAGGATGCAGGTGGATGCACAATACCTTTATTTGACTCCTAACAATTACTGATATCAAAAGACTTCTATACCTCTTTCAAAAGCATATTTGGCGAAATTTGTGTATTCAAATAGATACATGTATGGTTGTGTATCCAGATTACATTGCTGAAAATGTACATTCACTCCCTGATAGAAAGGACATTGGTGCAATATTTTGGACGAGGTCCTAACAAAGTGAATAATGACTTTGTTAACGTTGCAGAATCTAAAAGCAGGCAGTGTAGTAATAAATGGTTTGATTAGGGGTGATTCGAGGAAGTTAAAGGATAAGCTAAATGAGCAGTTTCAAAATATTTAGGGAATAAGCTAAGGAACACTTTTGGGTGGTTTAGGTGCTAATGGGTTAAAATACCTGCATAAGCTCAACATTGTCGCCCAGAGCAGAGTTCATCTCTTTGATCTTTTTTATGACATCACTCAAAGAAGAACTCGATAAGAATGTCTCCCTCATGTGCTTGCCTGATGGCAGTCGGATCTGTAGAGAACAAAATTAGATTAAATGTTTCAGTATGGCATAAACCTATAAATCTGTAATACATTTCCTTTCTTCAGTGCGATTCAGCATTAGGATCTATCATTGAGTGCGAGAAAGGATCACCAGTCGATCGTACAGTACACAACCCAGGTTCGCATTTATTTGCCCTGATGGAAACTTGGATGGGAAACATTGGTAGGAATTGAATCTATGAGCATCTAGTTGAAAGAAAAAATTCAGAAGGCACATCTTCATGATGCTCCTATATCTATGAGGAAAAATGCTTATGAGATTTCAAAATATATTGATTAAGACCCAATTTTCAAAACAAGTTGAAACTTGGTTGCAAACATTTTTAAACTCTGCGTACAAATGTATCTATTGTCATCAAAAGACTCACTTGTTACTCTGGATTATCTGTGATACCCAATCACATTTCTGACATGGAATCAAGCTTTGTTCCCTACTTTTTGTGATTGTTACTTAATGTTACAACAAGGAGAATATATTCTTTTAACTTTCATAAAATGCATTAAAAAATCTTTGAAGGTTGGTGACTAGACCAAAAAATAGCTTGACGTTATTTTCAAAATATCAAAATGATAAGAAATACTGGACCTGGAGTGTGCAATTTGTTGGTGGACTGGGTGCAGGAGCATCCTTCTTCACAACAGATTCCTGTTCCTCTGCTTTCTTGGAAGACATGCCTTCCGGCTGTGCTGATTGTCCTGGACTCGTCAACGCTGGCGTGTCTCTGGCTGCTGAACTTGATGCTGATGATGATGCTGATGGAGTCGTAGGCGACGCTACAGAAGTAGGGCTGGTTGGCGATGTTTGCGATGGCGTCTTGAGTTGCTTGGCTTTACGGTCATTTTCAATGTCTCGTAGAACTTTATCATGAGCCTAAAAAATCAAAAGAACAATTTTTCATTATAAAAAATCATAATAGATGTAAAATTAATATTTATGATAATGCTGATGACTAGTGATGGTGATGATGATGATGATGATGATGATGATGATGATGATGATGATGATGATGATGATGATGAT
>BQKZ01000090.1:12521-41796 GCA_036244855.1 Temnopleurus reevesii
GGGGGGGGGGGCGATATAAGGATGGTTTTTTGTCTTTTGTTATTTCGGTCCTAGCATTGTCCTTAGGAACAAAGCAATTGTAAGAGAGGGTCATGCGGTTATTGAAGTAAATTTTATAATCAATCAATTAAATTAGTAGATAATAGAATCAAAATTACTTCTATAATTTTAATTCTAAATGTCATAATTAAATGTATCATTCATAAATATGAGACCTACCTTTCTTGGACAAGATTCTTGAACCTGAGGGGGTCACTGTTCATCATGTCGTTGGCCTGGTCAAAGGTCAACTGGACAGGATAGTAGCCTCCATTGAATGGGTTGTGACAAGAAGTCTGGTCAGACCCTAGATCGGCCAAGAGCTCGCCGGTAGATTCATACTCTATAACGAGTCTCTCCCTGAAAAAAAGTTAATTTCATAATTTTCTTTGATTTCTGAGAGAAAAACATAAGTACGTGTCCATTGTTTTGATTCCTCTTCATGTTGAAATATATATTCTGATAAATAAATAAAATACATTTCTTTAATTGTCCAGACAATTCTGCCTACCTAGTGCTACACTAGGTCTATGAGATGGGGGTGTTGTTCAAAATCAACTGTAACTTTGCAAATTGTAGTAATGTTGAAATTGTGCAATAGTCCTACATGTACCTGAAAAAATCACTTACCAGACATCAACAATGTTTCCATGGTAACCAATGCTGACTGCATCCTGTGCATTGCGGGCTTGCCTGTCAAATCAAAGCAATAAGGAGATTTGGTACAACAAACTAATTCATTGCACAAAGATTTTCTTTCATGTCTTTATAGACACTGCTGGTGCTTCAGTTGTTTTAACAAAGACGGTGAATACGATAATAGTTTTTTGAATTGTTGTACAAATGAGTGTTGTTTTTTTTTACATAGAGATGAATCAGAATTCAAACATAATAATAATAATTTGTAGATCTACATTGCGCAATTTTTATATGGATATACTCAACTACAGTGTACGCATTACAATTACAATGTTATTACCCCGCCATAGCACAGCGGCAAAATGATTAAAACATAATTTAAAAATCATTTAATGCATCAAATGATGTTACATACTTCAGTTCACCCATCAAGTCATTGAGTATTACAATATTACCATCATTTCATGGTAAAGTTATTGATAAATAAAAAATAGTAACACCAATATACAACTCTTAAGTTATGAACGATTGTAAATTGAAGAAAACGTTTGCAGAAAAAAACATTTGCAAAATTTTTTTTTTACACACATTCAAAATTATAACATGTTCAAAAGCTTTTTGCACGAATGAAAATTTGTTACAAACTCATAGCCATTATTGAGAACCCCTTGCAACATTTCACAAATCATAACAAAATTTTTGTACAGTATGTTCATGAAAACTGCAAAGTGAAATACATCCTTAAATGTAAATATGAATAAGAATGGTTTCATACCTGATGCGCTGGATAAGGACATCCACATCATCGATCACTTCCATCACCCATCTGAAAAAAAAGAAAACAGATTGAATAACAACAAACCATTACTCCTGTCCTACAGAAGCTTCACTGGCTGCCGGTCAAGGAACGCATTACTTCCAAAATCCTCCTATTGGTATACCATATTATTAACAGAACTGCCCCTGATTTTAACACTTCCTTATTGCACCAATATCAACCAACGCGTACCCTATGTTCATCTAATTCTAGCCTTCTTCAAGTACCATCTTCCATGAATACTTGGGGGGATCATGCATTTCCTCACACAGCACCCACGCTATGGAATTCCCTTCCACTGGACTTGAAGAATGCCACTACTACAACCTCATTCAAGACTAATCTAAGATCTTATCTGTTTAACATTGCTTTCTGAAGACAGACATTCATTCATTTCTTTGTTTCCATTTGTGTAAATCTTGTATGTCTCCCAGTTTAAAACCATTCATAGCTCATTCAAGCGCCATGAGCATTTTAATCAAAATGGAAAATGGCGCTCTATAAATCTCATGTATCATTACTATTATTATCATATTAGAACAATAATAATAACAATAGTACGTCTATCTTTATATAGCTCTTAATAACATTTTCTCTAAGCGCTTTACAAAGTTTTCATAACATAATGATACCTACATGTATAAACTACAAGTATATATATTATTACTACTAATACGCCTACTACACTGTCTGTTAACTTAAAAATAATATGACTCAATTGCGGAAAAGGGAAGTATTTAGCGACGTTTTGAAGGAATTTTTAGATGATTAGGTTATTAAAGTGAGGGCAAAAGAGATCCAGAGTGTGGGAGCAACAACTGTGAATGCTTATCATTTTCTTATAAGAAATCCATAAGCGATCAATACTATAATGCAGCAGTATGATCCTTGTATAGGGTTGTCAAGAAGCAAGCTAATGCTCCAGTCACGTGCGATTCAACATGACTATTTGTTCGAAGGCAGTTAACTGTGAACCGAACAAATAGTTGTGTTCAATCATCTTACTTCTGGCTTTTATGCTTTATCAAGTGCAGTAAAATGTGGATGAATTTCTTGTTGAATGAAATCCATGCCACAGGCAAATTTGACCCCATGACCCTCTTGTAGATGTGCAAGAGTTAGAACCACTGCACCAAGATGTTTGGATAGCAGGTTGAGATGGATGAGTCAATTCATTTGAGATGGTATCATTTTCAAGTTTGGAAAATTTGATTATGCTAATTGGTTTAATTGTGTGCTGGTATGGATGGCCTGGAAAGCATCACCATGTCTCCACTATGACCCCAACACATCCACAGATAATGGACGTTCATGGTTGAATATTTAATGAAAACCTCTTTGCTCATATCAGCTATGATCCATACACATTCCACAGATAACTGCATCATTTCAGAAGGTTTAGGGTTCAATACTAACCCTTGGTTGTATCTCTTCATAAGCGCTTCCTTGCTTGTCTCTGCTACGACCCCTACACATCCACAGATAACAGCAGCTTTGGCCTGGGCCCCACTCATTCCTCCCAGTCCCGAGGTTACAAACACACGACCTCTAAGGTCACTCGTCCCAAGATGGTTACGACCAGCGTTGAGCACGGTCAGCTGAAAGGTGGAAAAAGATATGATTCAACATGCCAGACATATGGTTGGAGATCTTTTTCTACTACATGGTAGAGAAATTCTACATAGAGACAAGTGCATCATTTCTTTAAAAAACGGTACCCTGGAAAATGGCGTTTTGGATTATATACAAATTTTGAAGCAAAAACTTATACAATCAATACACATTTTATATCTAAATTTCATCATCACGATGCAATCATACAGGTTTCAGAACTCAATTAAAACTTTTTTTTCTTACGCAACAGACTTTAAATTCAAGTACTGCAAGATTGCATTTGATTATCAATTGTATTAATTTATTATCATTTTTTTTCTCTCCAGCTAGCTTAGGACTGCAGTAAAAAAAGGCGGCAATTTTTGGTCCAATCAACCAATCTTTACTTTGCAATGGTACCTTCTACTGAAGAATGACTCAGCAAACATGATTGCAGTATTTTTAAAATTCAGTATCAAACTTGCTCCAATCTCTGTCACAAATACAAGATACAATATCGAAATGATATTCTTACTGTAGTTCCATGGACGATCCCTTGTGGGCCGATGTAACAGTAGCTTCCCGCTGTCATCTGGCCATACCTGGAGAAAAGGAAAACTAAGGAAATTAAGAATTCAGAGAATAGTTTTGGATTGCTGACAATTAATTCAATCTGCAATTTGTGTGGTGTTGTATGATGTGTGCATAAAGTTTCAAAATTCATTTTCTTGGCAAGCACTCATCTTTGCCGCTTTGAAAATTTTGTACAAAGGGCATTTTGTACAAATGTTGTCTGTTATAATTATCATTATCAAAACTACAGTCAAAATGTATTTCTTTGACAAAATGAAACCTCCCCTTATCTTCATTCCTAATTCTCCCGGTCCATCTCCCTCCATTTCTCCCCACTTTCTTCATTCTTCCATTCACACTATTTCTGATTCATTCCTTCCCTCCTTTCTTCTTACTCCCATCTTTCATTGCTTCTTTACTTCAATTCTTTCTTCCTCAATCTAATTTCTGATATACTTACATGGACACTCCCATCGCAAAGAGTCTGTTGTAATTCTCCCTGGATGAATAGTTTGGTACCATCTATTTAAAAAAATCAAAGTAAGAAGTCATTAGATTATTTTGCACTCGATGATTATCTCTCAAAGTCTAAAATCAATAGTTCAGAACACCTTCAAAATCTAATGATAACATATCACACTTAATATTAAGATAAATAACATGCTAAGTGTTCGTGTAAAGTCAACCTCCTTAATTGAACAAACATCATCTAGGATGATAAAGGACCTAAGGAACCTTTCAAGTAAAAAGTAAAAAGAAGAATTAAATGGGAACCCAGCCCTAGAATTACTTTCCTGTCAGTGAATTAGATATCTGAGCAAACTGTGCAAATTTGAGCAAAAGTGGATTATCCTTTGAACAGTTTTGAATTTTCAGATCCTTAATAGTATAGTATTATGATCTCTGCAGCTGATGGGAATCAATGACTATTTTGACAGAATCTGAGACGTCATGGTGGACAAGATCGTATTTATTATGTATACCAAATCTAATATTTTTAAATTTTGTCACAGATGTCAACAAAATGTGGTGTTTTATTGCCCGCTTTTGTATAGCGTGCCTTTATCAATTCTGCATGCATTTTGGAAATAAAGCAGAACCCTTATTCCAAATTTGACATTTAATCAATTTTTTGAAAATTTTGAACATAATGAATGGGGATTTGTCCACTGGTATGCTGTCACAGATTTTGCCCAAATTGCCAACTCAAGGAGCCCCATTCGCAGCATGAAATTTCATAACTCTTCAACGGATACTCTGATTTTGCTTAAATTTTCAGTTTGTTGATCTGATTTTTTTTCATTAATCAAAATAACTATAATTCCAAGGGTGGGTATCCCTTTAACGGCAAGTAGGGTATAATTCATATTTTAATTGGGGCGATTCTAAACTAAAAAGTCAATCCGAAGCATTGCATTTTGAGAATTTTCTGGGTCTATTTTGACTGTCATGAGGGTTGCATTGCCTGACTCCTCCCCCCTTCAATGCATTTCCCACGCTGCTCTTTTTTTAAAGCGAAAATGTTAGAGCACTGTCTCACCATGCCGTTGGTGACAACAACTCTTGGTGCTTCCCGATGACTGGGAAACAGGCCGGAAGGATGACCAGAATACATGACCAACGTCTGTTCTTCACTCATCTGAGAAAGGTAGTACATCACAAGCCAGAACTGGGGGAAGGAAGTATTTTAGTCAGATGATAAAACACTGGCCAGGAAGGTGTTTCACCAAGATAAGAAATACTTTAAGAACGACTGGTATCCCTTCTTGCGCGTAATGATTCACACTATTACGCGCAATCAGCGCAAGAACTGATACCAGTCGAACTTAAAGTTGTTCTTAAAGTCTTTCTTATCTTGGTGAAACACCACCCTTAACTAGAGAAAAAGTGTTTCTTGAAAAAAAACGTGAAAAAAGGCCAACGTATCATGAGCTATAATAACTAAGGATTCTATCATTAAAGCTTAAAAGCATGAAGAACAATGTTATTATTGGCTTCAAATTCATCATTTTTGATGACCAACAAAAAGCAATTTTTTTTTATATAGATTCTACAAAAGTAAAGATCATTCGCAAACATGAGAAAACAGGAATCGAATTGCGTAATATTTATGTTACATTACTTGGTTTACATCTTAAGTATATTTCGTGGCAGCATCAGAAAAAACACTGTTGTTCTCAGCTTTCTCCTCTTTTTATTTCATTTGCACACTTCGTCTTGAACATGAATTTTTTAAAAATTTTGAATGGAATACAAATGAATTGAAATGGTATTGTAACAAAAAAACACAATAACTAAAAAAAAATTACAGAAATAGTTTTTCTTTCTATATTTCTTACCTGTGCCCAGTTGGAGAAAACCTGCCCATTGCCACCATAAGTGACCAATTCATGTGGAAACTGTATGAACAAGAAAAAGAATAATAATAATTTTACATTTATATAGCACTTAATAAAAGTTTCTCTCAACACTTTACAATTTTTTCATAACATTATAATAAACACATTACTCAAAAGATACTACTGCTACTACTAATAATAATAATGATAATTAGATAATTTATATCGCGCAGTCATTATATGGATATACTCTACTGTGCTATGATGTTGCGGTCTGTGGATATTGTTACTAATATAAAGCATATAGCTACAAGATATAATACATACTGAAAGACTTCAAGAAATGAGTTTTCAACAAGCTTTTATAAACAACAACAGACGGAGATGGTCTTATTGTTATTGACAATTTGTTCCAGAAATATATATTTGTAGTACATGTAGTATGGTCAAACCAGAATCTAGTATGACTAGAAAATAAAAAATGTTATTACAATCATTTTTGATCTTCTTATAGTTACATACCCATAACGTGTATGTTGAAGTACAAATTATTGCCAACCTCTCATAAAGAGTTACAAAGGAGAAAGATAGATGTATAAAATGGTAATGCTAAGTTCATGATGAAAGTAATATCCTTAATCAAATTATCAAGTACAGTGGGCTAAAATTACAAGTATGGTTGACACAAACATATTCAAGTTCATAATTTGGCACTTAATAATTCAGAAGAATAAATTGGCGAAAAATGCACAGGTATATACATTGTTTCCTTTTGATGTATGGTTGACAGGTATGTTTATCTTGTACTAAGAATGAAAAATGTCATCTAGTTACATGTACCTGGGCAACTCTAGGATCAAGGTTGTTCATGATCATCAGCATGATAGCTGCAGCCTGGCGGGAGTTGGCTGGATATTCATCTATCGGGTAAGCTCTAGGGAGAAACAAAACATGGGTGGGTTAGTCAGATTGTAAATGATTAGGGAGACCAGAGGGTCATGTGTCGAATTCCACTCATGGCGCTGATTTCCTTCAACAAATGTATCCATGTTGCGCTGCACTCTACGCAGGTGCGATTGAGGACCGGTTGGAGGTGACAATCTTGGTCAATATTGCAGTTGAGTTTCTTAATTGAAGCACTCTGCTGGAATACTTCCCATGGAGTGGAAAATGAGCATATACTGTATACTTGCATATGTCTGAATCCAATCTACAAGGGTAATAATAACTATATGTCATTGCAGGGCCTGCTGGGAGAACGATTTAAAGAACTGAAGCAGCGACCCTGGGTAAATAAGATGCATTATCATAATTTCTGCTAACATGAGAATGCAATGCTATGAAGAATTCACATTATTATCTACATTCTTCAAAGGGTCGGGTTGTCCTGAACAGGAGTGATCATGATCTACATCAATTAAAGTGCTCAGGGAAAACAACTGATGCAAATTCAGTTACAAATGCCAATTCAGTTATGATTTATTCTGCAAACATGTGCCCACATCACTAACGGCGAGCTGAAATAAGCTCAGCTGCCGTATGCTCAGTGGTTGGCGGTGAGTCATGGAGGAGGTACCTAGGGATTACCTGGCAGTGCTACCCGTTCCAAAGCTGCTCCTACAGGGTTTAGGAAGGTATTTTCTTTCAAGAATTCTAACTAAAACACTGTAAGTAGAAGGGACAAAGGCCTGGGACAAAGTAAACAATTTCCATTCAAACATTAACTATAGCTAGGTGGACACAGAAGATATGTCCATTCTTCCCAATCTACGAAAAAAAATTGAACAAGAGTCACACCTGGGACTTTCTTTTGTGATCATGAAGCTATCAGGATACTTGAATGAATGTTTGTACTTTGTCCCAGTCCTCACAGTGAAAGTGTCTAAGAGGCATAGAGGTACATACAGCTGCAGCTGTACCGCTGTGCCAGAAGTCAGAAGGGAAGTGATTTCTAATACTGCATCAAATTTTGATGAAACACATGCGCTTTAAAAGCTTTCGTATCCACTCTTTAAAATGATCAAAGAGCTTATTGTATCATTTTCACCCAGGATATAACCCGAATACATTCTATTATTTGATAATTTTCAAAGTAACAAGTGAGTCAGAGATGATTATTCAGCGCCATGGCTTAGTAAAGACCAAATTAACAGTTAAATAAAGTGAATGCTAGACAACTTTGAAGTGCAGTTCGATTACCATTTATTGACAGAGCACGAAGAGGCCGCCAACAGATGGCGCACTTTCATTTAGCATAATAATCAACATAATGAAATAATGGCGTGACTGCCTTTTCCTTCACTCTCTCTCTTTAAGACATAGAAACCTTAAGAGCACAATTTTTACTCAGATCATTAGTAACTACAAACAACACCAAATGTTAAAACATGTGTAAACAAAGTCATCAGTTAGTAAGCAATGATATATACCGAATATCTTTTCTTGTCTCACTACAAACTATAAGCTACTTCTGGACTCACTAAAACAACAATAAACTTTAAACCACTTTTCTCATCCTTCCCTTCCTTCCCAGTAACATTCCGTGACATCATGAATAACAACAAACTATAAATAACTGATCTCATCGTTCCCTTCACTCCAGGTAACATCATTAGACATCATGAATATCCTTGAGAAAGAAAGAAAAGTAAAATTAGACTTGCGCTTCTATGCAAGTGGAATTACAAAACAATAATAACCGACATCACTAAATATAACATCAGTCAAAATGTCATAACCTTATACTCCCCTGGTACTCAAATTTAATGCATAAAATCACAAATAAAAAGCAATTACGGAACATTCCAGTTCCCCCCTTCTTTGCAAATGATAATTCTCGACATCATGAACATCCTTCCTTAAAAAGGAATAATGAGAAAAATTAAGACTTGCACTATCATGCATGATACAATCACAAAGAAAAGCAATCTGAATGACATGTAATTGAAGCAAATTTCTTTCCAAGTAATGATTCTTGACATTAGGAACATCCATTCTTACAAAAGAAGAATGATAAAATTAGACTTGCACTATCATGCATACACTCATAAACAAAAACAATTTGAAGGATATGTAATTGAAACAATCAACGGTACGCAACTACACTTTACAAAAACAAGATAAATTCGAGTGGAAATTCTTTCCGAAACTTCCCATTCAATAAAAGACATATCGATAACTCACAAATGCGATTTCTTGCACAAAATCACAGAATGGAGGATTTAGAAGACAAAAATGAGATTATGATTATTGTCCCTAAACCACTTCAAGTAAGCTATAACCATAAGATAACGGCAAGATCATATCCAGGCAAATATCGCTTTAGCAACAAGAAGAGTAAATAAAAATAAAAAGAGTCATATATCTGCGCAATTAAGAACTATGGAATAAGATATGATTACCCACTATACTAACAACTGTTGCCAACAGCCAACAACAAAATGACTAAGTGTATCAAAATAAAATTAAAAAATAATGACCGACAATCATTCCATAAAAAAGTGCAATGCAGTCTGTTATGAGTACATCGTATGTGTAGGAACACCAAGAACTGACAACCAAAATCACACGATGAAATATAATACTATATATAATAAAACTGTCCAAATTATCAGATGAGTGTCCGTAATAATGACATCACTTGGTCAAAGTTCAACTGGATGAATTTCTAAATCCTTATAACGTTATCAGTTTATGTAACATCGCGCCATGGGTCCGGGATATTAGTTCAAAGTTCAACTATAGCTTGCCATGAGGATCACCCGGAACACGAGAGGTCGCAGTCATCGGAACCGGGACGATGATTCACCAGGGACAAGTGAGCAGGATCATGCTGTATGCCAGTATGGGGTCGGTCTGGAGGGCGAGGAGGGCAAACTTCATCTCTACCTTGGGCTGACAGATCAGCAGAGCAGAGCTCCATCACAGCACGGCGCTGGTCAGGTGGACGAGTATGGTGACGGTCGACCGAATGGTCAGAGGATCCAGCAGGAGCATCGACGAGGGGCCAGTCCGGAGGTCGGGTATGACGGTGGCTGACTGGTGGCTCACATGAGCTATTAGACTCATCTGGGGGTCAAGCATGACGGTGGTCGACCAGGGGACTACATGAGCTGGTAGGCTCACCTGCTGAGCCGACAATGTGCTGGTCTGGTGGTCGAGCATGATGGTGATCGACCAAGGGACCGCATGAGCTGGTAGAGTCATCTGCTGAGCCGACGGTTGGCTGGTCTGGTGGACGAGCATGACGGTGATCGACCAGGGGATCGCATGAACTGGTGAGGCCATCTACCGAGCCTTCATGGGGTCTGTCCAATGGTCGGGCATGAGGGTGGTCAACAGATGGATCACATGAGCTGGTAGTCTCATCTGCAGAGCTAACGGTGGACTGGTCTGGTGGTCGGGTATGATGGTGGTCGACTGGAGGATCCGTTGACTTGGTGGGGCCAAGTCTTGTGCCATCAACAGGTCGGTCCGGGGAATGCATGGCCTCTACATGAGTGGCCGATAGGTTGGTAGCGCCACGGGTATGCACAAAGCATAACGAGTCAACACATCCTACAGTGTTGATGGACGGGTCGCGACGGTCAGTGATATTATTACTACGCACGCAACGATCCGGTAGCATTCCTGTGGGCATGAAAGACCCAGAAGGCAAAGTCACATCCGGCAACATCATGTCAGGCAACAACACGTTAGACCGCAGAGATGCTTGGCCGAGGAAAACTCCAGAAACCATGGGACACACTGGCGTACCCAAAGACACACTGTCCTTGCACATAAAGGACGCAACGTGCATGTCTTTGCTAAGGGGAAGCACTGCTGGTAAACTATCCGGGAATACCTGAGAACTGCTTGAACTAGTGTTAAAACTAGCGGCACCATCCTTAGACTCAAGCGACTTGTGACCTGCAATGACAATATGATTGAATGCACCTATAGAACTTCCAAAAACGGATGAATCTAGTTCAACAGATTTCTCATGAGATTTGCCTGCATCTGCTTTGCGAGCGAAGCACCCTATCTCTCTTACACTGTTGTAACTTACACTTCCGTCTTCACCATATGCATAATTCTGGTTATCACCGCTACACTCCCTAGTCTCGTACTCATCATGTCCACTCGCTTCATTGCATTCCAACTGATTCATATTAATGTTTGCGGTACACCCATTGCTACTGTGTGTGTAGGGTTTAATGCTAGTCTTGTTAATGTGACCACCTGTTATATGGATCTCTAATGTGTGTGTGTTGTGACACTCATCACCATTCTCACACAGACTTCGATCCTCATTCTCACTCACTTCACTCTCCACTTCATCTTCACTGGTATCGATACACTGTAAATCAGAATCAGGGGTAGGGGAACCTTCATCCTGCAAATCAATGCCAGGAACAGGGGAATCAACCTGAGGGAGCGACATATCATATGAGAGAGAAACATCATCACCAATCATGATCAAATGCTTAGATGGGCGAACCAGGATATCATTGTGCTCCATGAATGGTGTCCCACCAATGATACAATTACAAGGATCAAAGCACAAATAATCGTCATCAACAACAAGACCTTCAAAGAACATCTCACAGCCATCGCGAAATAGCGTGAATTCTGTCATACCGACAATGTGCGTCTGATCAATGAGACTAGTCAATAACATTCCATTATCAAGACGGTAATCACAAAATCCAAAATCATCAACAAGGATGTCAAAGCGGTAATGATCAGCACGTGATTCTTTGATTAGATTGATTGGTGAACCGCTATTCAATTGTACCGAAATTTCCAAATCATCAATGGTACGGGCCGAAAAATAAGGTTTATTTGAACTCTGCCTCGCAGACGACTGACCCAATTCAGCTGGCCGCATCGACCAACTCGAGCGAACGGAACGCCAGCCGCTATACACCCCATACGCCCCGGCCGCTTCCGGGGCGGCTCTAGCTGTGGTAGTCATGATATACACGAACCGAGTAATGTGTCATAAGACAACCTCTAGTCTACCACCGTAAACGGCGTGTCTAGCCCCTATTAACAGAGTTAAATCACTTTGGATGGCTTAACTACTCGATGAGTGGATTACAGATCCAGCTGCCACCACGCCATGGCTTAGTAAAGACCAAATTAACAGATAAATAAAGTGAATACTAGACAACTTTGAAGTGCAGTTCGATTACCATTTATTGACAGAGCACAGAGAGGCCGCCAACAGATGGCGCACTTTCATTTAGCATAATAATCAACATAATGAAATAATGGCGCAGGTAAAATGCTCCCTGTGAAATATCAGTACTGTAACCTGTTTGATAAATATATCACTGATTAAAGGGGAACAAACCCCTGGGATTGTCACATTTTCATCGAATGAAGAAAAATCAGACAAACAAAATTGAAAATATGAACAAAGTCAGACAATCCGTTTAAAAGTTATGAATTTTCAAATTCCCAGAAAAATAACGATCACTGCCACTGATGGGGATCCGTGCTCAAATTTTCTGTTTGTTCATTTGATTTTTTCATGTAATGAAAGCATGCTAATCCAGAGGTTGGTTCTCCTTTAAAAAAATATAAATATGAAATTTACACCGACCTGATCTGAAGCTGAGGCATGAACCGATACATGTAGATGTGGCCATAGTTTCTCAGCTCAGCTGCAAACTCAGGAGCCAGGGTCTCATGAGTGGAAGAAGGGAAGTATCGGAGGGCATTCTGGAGAGCCAGCTACAAAATGGAAAAGAAATGTGTATTCAATTTCATTTATTTTTCTGGGGTGGCCCATTCAACTTAAGTCAGTCCTCCATGGTCCCCCCCCCATTCTATTTTTAGATAATTGCAAAATCCTGCTCACAAATGTCTGTAATTTACTTTCCAACAAACGTGCGAGCATCTGGATAGTTTAGACGTAGATATTCTTTATCAGTCCGTTTGGGGTAATATGATTGGTCAACTGGGACAGCGCCCAAGAGATGAAGATTTTAGCAAATGTGAGCAATGAAAGTGGAAGCTGTTTGCTGTTCATAAGTTCATTATTTTATTGATTCCCGGAACAAAGTCAGTGTAATTTGAGCACCAGATGGCTCTTTAATTCACATATAGATTCAGTGCTATAAGTAAACTGTGACTACACTCTGGTTTCCGGCGAAATTTTTTGGCATATTCTTTGAAAGTGTTGTCATCATTTTTTGCAATCAACGTCTTCTGCATAAACTTTCCGCAAGGTTAGATCTAGCCTTGGAGTATCTCTAATAATAAAATGGCCAAATTTCAAATGTACTTCTGAGGGTCAACATAAAATGCTAAAATTCTTTTTAAAAAACAGAAGAAAGTTTGAAGCTTTTAAACTAGCTACATTTTTTAATTGTAGTCTATTACTACGTGTCTGTCTAATTGTAGAAAAGAAGAATGTTTTACGAAATTTCTTTCCACAATGATCTCTGCCTGGCTGAAATATGGGATAAAATTATAGATATTTTTCCAAAAATCTTGTCAAAGAAAAAAGCACAGAGAGTGCGCAAATTGATCTAGGCATATTTTAATTCACCTAGATTTGCCGGAAGGTCAGTATTAACTTTACAGTTTAAGATAAGCCAAGCCAGATAAGCCAATAATTTGCGATCAATTGCAACTTTCTAGCAAACCCTCGACATGACATAGGGCCTATGCCTAACTTAAGCACGCCATTAGTGCTAAATGTTTTTCCCCTCTGTAAAGTAACAACCACAAGCAGCATAACACACTCAGTCATTGCCAGGCATAATTCTGAATTGTGCCTACTTAGTACTTACCCTCGTTTCGGAAGCATTGAGATCCGTGTTCCGGACTGGAGCGTGAGCCACGCTCTCGTCACGGGGGCGCGGCTGGGGGAGCGGATCCGTTGGAAGCCCATCGCAAAGCTCTTTCAAGCTGCCCATTCTTCTCGACGATTTTTCACCAGATTCCGTTTGAAATGTTGAAGAGTTAGACGATAAACTGGCAAAGCTTCAAGAAAATTGATGGCTACCCACGATATGATGTAAACGGCGCGATGTAATGCCTGTGTTGACGTGTAAAACTAGATCGACTTCCTATCGATTTTTCCTCTGTCTGCACTTTTTCGTCGAGGTCGTGTCGCGCTCAGGATTATCCAATCGACCAATCAGAATACGGCACAGTGCACACACCCCTGCCTTGCCTTTCTTCTTTGTACCCCTTCCCTAATTGCCATGTGGCCTTTTTAACCCCCCCCCCCCCCCCTCGGAGGTGAGGGGTTACACAACTGAGCTCATTCTCTAAAAACTAAGAATGGTGGTAAATGGCAGTAATTGCATTGAAGCGGGAACCCAATAAATTAAGGGGCAGGCTATGTGATCCCCGTGCATGAAGAGGATAATTCTGTGTGTATGCACCCCATTGACTAAATTTATTATGTAATTTTAGGGTATTATACTGTAGATAATATATGTTACTTCACAGAAATTCATATGATCTGTTTTTGGAAAAATTAGTTTATTTGTAAAAAAAAAAGTCAATCCCTCAAAAGTTTGAAATGAGACATGTTTTCTATTGTGTTTAAGTAGGAAAAACAAAAGAGCATTGGAAGAAATGGACCAGTGACATGCATTAGAAAGGTACACATTACTACGTAACTACTGGGGTTTCAGTAAAATGTTGGTGACAACCTATATTTTAATCATATCAAATACCATTTTCAATCATTAAAAAAGTCCAATTGTAAAATTGTGGGAACATATGGTATAAAAGTAACAAAAGCAGGGATAAATTGTACTACTAAAAAGTTGAGGATCACTCCTAAATGGGTATATACTTTTTTATTTTTTTTTATAAAGATATGGAAATAATCAAATGCAACTGATTTTGATATCATCAAACACATTGTAATCAATTTCGCACATGAGTGATTTTAGTTATTGAACCATGTCTCTCCATTAGATATCCTGGAAAGCTTGACCATTCTTACATGAACAAAATACAACAACAAGAAAATGAAAACACATCGACAATAACTGCATCTTTTTAAAAATCTGCTTTTATTTCAGATAAAGCTAAAAAGGCACTTTAGGGAACAAGCAAGAATACAGATTCTTTTGAATACAATGGCAAATGCAATTATAACAAACACATGAATAGGACCATTATCTGTGACATGACCGCTTGGTACATAATCCCATTGTGAGGGGAAAATCATTGCATCTTTATCATAAAGAGTATAGTGGAATCCCAGTATAAAGAGATCTGGGGCCTGTAACACAAAAGATGCAATTAAACTTGCAATAAATATTTATCGTAAGTCTATGGCAAAACGTGTACCGAAGAGATGCAATTACTTGCAAGATTTATTGTATCTATTCTATGTTACAGGCCCCTGGTATGACAACATTACTGATATAAAGAGGAAATAATTTGGTCCTAAATCTTTATAACAATGTTTTTTTTAAAACCTACTGTAACAAGATTACTGTTATAACAATGATTTTTTTTTAATATTCTAAAGTCCCTCATTATACTCAGTTTCCACTATAACTCAATATGTTACACACATCACGCATTCATTTATCCGTGACATGATGACCAACCATGGGTCACTGCTCATTTTGAAAAAAAAAATCAGTGAGTCTTCATGAATATTGAGAAAAATATCAATTGAATTGCTATGTTTCATAGAAGTAAAACGAGAATGTACTAAAAATTCAACATTTTCGCCAAAACACCTCACAGATAATGTCCCAAATAGTCAAATTTAAAATGGAAAGCCCTTTGTGCATCTCAAAATACTCATTTCAATGAAACTATTCTACCAAAAATTGCCCAAAATCTCTTAAGGCATGACATACGAAAATAAATTGAACAGTAGAATTCTACGGTTTGACTATTTCCTCACGGTCGTCCAGCTAATATTATACAGTTGCACAAACAGTTAGTTTTCAGCCTAACTCATTAGGGAATGCTCACTAAAAACACAATGCTAAATAGCTATGGCTAAATACAGAAAGTGAATATGGAATGCACATCAAACAATCTACTACATTGATATTACTCTACCTTTAAAAATATAAGAGCAACAATATTTTGCAAATAACCAGGTTTCCGTGACAACACGACCCCTTTCGAGAACAGGAAGATCCCAATATATAACGCATTTTCTATAGCTGTGTAATGTTACGACAAGTTGTCAAGACCCTTTTATTATTCATTGAAAATATCAATTCAGTGAGAATTATAAGACTGAAAGGGAAAATTAACAAGAATTAAGAAAGGTTCCAAAAATTAAACTTCTCACGCACAAGGAATGTGTAAATCAGTAAAACAGAAGAAAAACATATGATTCATTAAATTATTTCAATAAAAATATAAGGATTATTTGTGAAGAAACAGCTAAGGTTAAATGAACAATCATATTTCTCACCTAAGTGCAATAATTTGTTACTCTGGTTCACAATCTAGAAAAACAATAACTATTTGAATTAATAGAAAAATTGTACATCATGAAGAAAAAATAAAAACATTATAATATATCATGCATACATAAAATAATAATTTACAATGGAGAAATTTCAGAGGCTATAGAAAAAAATACAAATTTATGGAGGAAAGTAAAATAATTTCAAGGTTGTGATGTGTACACTAAATGTATAATTCGGATATTTCAGTGGATACACAGGAATTAAAACAAAAAATGAATACCAGTTATTTCTGAATACATTTTTTGCAATGTACTATAACAATATTGACTTTTCTTGAATCATCATTCACGACAAACATAAGCAGTTAAAGCTAACAAGATAAATCAAAGAACTATAACATGGAAATCTGAAAAATTTGTAATTTTTCATATGGGTTCCCCAAGGCCCTTAATTGAGGAAGGGGGCAAGGGGTATGTTTAAAAAAGGAAATTCTATTTCACAAGCGAGAAAACCATTTTAACTCTTTTCAAGTAATTGATGGTCAAAAAGGACCCATAATGCCTAAATTTGTACCCTTAGTTATAGGCCTTTCCCTTCCCAGAAATAACTAGATGAATCCTCGACCGCGCACGGTCAAAATTTATGCCTCCGCCATCACGCAATCAGAAAGATATGTACAATGTACGGCTTGTTCCATGCCATCAGAAATCAAAAACATTTTACAAATTTTGGGCACTGCCATGAACCCCANTTTTTAAAAATCTGCTTTTATTTCAGATAAAGCTAAAAAGGCACTTTAGGGAACAAGCAAGAATACAGATTCTTTTGAATACAATGGCAAATGCAATTATAACAAGACATGAATAGGACCATTATCTGTGACATATGTAACCAAATAAGTTGACTTCTTGGAGCACAATCCCATTGTGAGGGGAAAATCATTGCATCTTTTTGTAAAGAGTATAGTGGAATCTCAGTATAAAGAGATCTGGTATTACAACATTACTGATAAAGAGGAAATAATTTGGTCCTAAATCTTTATAACTCATTGTTTTTAAACCTACTGTAACAAGATTACTGTTATAACAATGATTTTTTGTATTCTACAGTCCTTCATTATACCGAGTTTCCACTATAACTCAATATGTTACACACATCACGCAAAATCTTTATCCATTTATCCGTGACATGATGACCAACCATGGGTCACTGCTAATTTTGAAAAAAAAAAATCAGTGAGTCTTCATGAATATTGAGAAAAATATGAATTGAATTGCTATGTTTCCTAGAACTAAAACGAGTATGTACTAAAAATTCAACATTTTGGCTAAAACACCTCGCAGATAATGTCCCAAATAGTCAAATTTAAAATGGAAGGCCCTTTGTGCATCTCAAAATACTAATTTCAATGAATTTATTCTACTAAAAATTGCCCAAAATCTCTGTAAGCATGACATAAGAAAATAAATTGAATAATAAAATTCTACTGTTTGACTATTTCATCATGGTCGTCCAGCTAATATTATACAGTTGCACAAACAGTTGCACAAACAGTTAGTTTTCAGCCTAACTCATTAGGGAATGCTCACTAAAAACACAATGCTAAATAGCTATGGCTAAATACAGAAAGTGAATATGGAATGCACATCAAACAATCTACTACATTGATATTACTCTACCTTTAAAAATATAAGAGCAACAAGATTTTGCAATAACCAGGTTTCCGTGACAACACGACCCCTTTCAAGAACAGGGAGATCCCAATATAAAGTGCATTTGCTATAGCTGTGTAATGTTACAAGTTGTCAAGACCCTTTTATTATTCATTGAAAATATCAATTCAGTGAGAATTATAAGACTGAAAGGGAAAATTAACAAGAATTTAGAAAGGTTCCAAAAATTAAACTTCTCACGCACAAGGAATGTGTAAATCAGTAAAACAGAAGGAAAATATATGATTGATTAAATGATTTCAATCAAAATACAAGGATTATTTGTTAAGAAACAGCTAAGGTTAAATGAACAATCATATTTCTCACCTAAGTGCAATAATTTGTTACTCTGGTTCACAATCTCGAAAAACAATAACTATTTGAATTAGTAGAAAAATTGTACATCATGAAGAAAAAATAAAAACATTATAATATATCATACATACATATAATAATAATTTACAATGGAGAAATTTCAGAGGCTATAGAAAAAAATACAAATTTATGGAGGAAAGTAAAATAATTTCAAGGTTGTGATGTGTACACTAAATGTATAATTCGGATATTTCAGTGGATACACAGGAATTAAAACAAAAAATGAATACCAGTTATTTCTGAATACATTTTTTGCAATGTACTATAACAATATTGACTTTTCTTGAATCATCATTCACGACAAACATAGGCAGTTAAAGCTAACAAGATAAATCAAAGAACTATAACATGGAAATCTGAAAAATTTGTAATTTTTCATATGGGTTCCCCAAGGCCCTTAATTGAGGAAGGGGGCAAGGGGTATGTTTAAAAAAGGAAATTCTATTTCAAAAGCAAGAAAACCATTTTAACGCTTTTAAAGTAATTGATGGTCAAAAGGACCCATAATGCCTAAATTTGTACCCTTAGTTATAGGCCTTTCCCTTCCCAGAAATAAAAAGTGGGATGCTCTAAAACAGTCATTAAAAATTGGCAACAATTGAACAATAATATGTAGAGTGGATTTATAGCTATCAAATAGATATTGTAATCTGAAAATATTACTGGTGTCAGTTAAAAAACATTTCCCTTAAGATATCAGTGAAACAAATATCAGTGAAATACAAGCATAGTTATAAAACACAGTTGAACACAAAACTCCGTACAATAAAACGCCAGATTGGTGCAATGGCAACAGCTAGAAATGCTTTGTCCCTTATAGACGTGAGTTTGCCAGTCAAAAATCTTTCCACGACAAAACTTTGTCTTGTAGGAAGATCATACAGGGTAAAAATCAAATCATAAATTTTGCTAAGTTTTGGGTGTACACTCATTCTGCAGAAATTTCTTTAAAAAGGACGACCATATTTTGTTGATATCAATGAAAATCTCATTTTTGTTTACTTGCTTCTATTTGCAAGTATGGAAGTCATGCCTATTATCCAGAAGTGGGAATTGCAAGGGAATTGTTGAATACATATGCATGTGGAATGTAGACTGAATTGGAGGCTTGAACCCGAGACCTTTTGTAAGGGCTCACTAATGATCTCATCAAACATGAAATAGACAACAGGAAAAACAACAAGGAACATTTTAAACACACTATTCAGCCGTAAATTATGACTAAAGTGGAATGGTGATAATATAAAATACAACAAATTCTACTTGAATATTCAGCCTTCATAATGGAAGAATAATGCAGCTCTTGTGCGATATTTCAACGGATGGATATATTTCAGCATGTATTGCACAAAAGTGACCCCAACATACCAAAAAGGACCACAACTTCACAGCATGACAACAGCATACTCAACTGTAACAAGAAATATAAGTATAAAGAAAATAAAGGCCCCGCATGTTTGACAGACAGGGCTGTTTATATCAAATGTTAGTAGGTAAAATTTGCTGTCTTTTCACTAACTTCTACAGCATTTCAAAATAGGCTTACAGAAGATTGTTTGAATTGAATTCAGGCCCTGCGCAAAAAAAAAACACTTTTCAGAAGAAAAAAAAATTAACAGCCTGCAAAGAAATGTCAATATATTGACAGAATTTCTAGTAATCAACGTGATCAGAATTTAAAAAGAAACTGCAGAAAGTAAACAATTTCCTTTCCCTTCACAATACCAGTAGCAAACAAAAAAAAAGTGAATTCTCTGTTTATTTAGGGAACAGGTGTGATATCAGTTTGACATTTCTTTGCAGATTAAGGCATGAGAAATTTTCCTTTGTATTGTGCAGGCTTGTATGGCACTTGTTTACTTTGCTTGATCTCTTTGTCCATTCTGCTCATCATGAAAATGCAATTTGGCAGGAATATTCCTTCACTTTTTTTACCCTGGAACGTTGCAAACTCATTGGCCAATCATTGAAAAGTTGTGGCTCAATTTGGTTTGCTGGGTTACACTAATTCAGCCTTCGTCAACAGAAATAAAAACAGTAATAAAACTTTAAGAATACCAAGGTACATGGGTGAACACAGCATTATATATGACAGGAGGACATGAGAATGGAATTTCATTAAAAAAAATAGAACACTATAAAGAATGATATATTGAACAAATATGTTAAGCGCATAGAGACCCTTGTATTATGCGCTATATAAGCATAAGTTATTATATTATTATTATAAGTTTTTCGTTTTGTATTGGTATAGACACTTCACTTTATAGTCAAACCTGTCTACAGTAGCCATCAAAAGGAAACAGAGCGGTGGGAGTGTCGTGGTGTAGTGGTTCAGACTCTCGCCTCTTAACTAGAGGGTCGGTGGTTCGAATCTCACCCAGGGCGCCAATTTCCTTCAGCAAGAAATTTACCCGCACTTTTTTGCACTCGACCCAGGTGAAAAATGGGTACCTGGCAGGAATTTATTCCTTGGAATGCTTGAGCCTCTAACTGGCTTGCTCGGCAGTTATAGCTAGGGTAGTAACATGGTATCCTAGTATCAAGCGCAGTAGAGTATATGCATATAGTGATTGCGCTATATAAATGGACCTATTATTATTATCATTATTATTATTATAGAACAAGCGGCCACTGAAGACAGGTGACCTCAAAAGACAGGTCTACAGTATAACACACATTTTGGTCTCGAGGGAACCAATTTAGATGGTCCTTTTAGGTGGTTGCTTTAGACAGGTGGCCACTAATATAGGTTTGAATGTAGGTGTATGTCATCAATGTCATCAATATGGAAGTATAAATTAAATAACTTTTACACACATACAGCTCGGAAATATATAATATGAATATAAATAAAAAATAGTGTTCTGCTCCGAGAAATAATGTGTATATAAATCAAATATGAAAGAAATCTCCATGTGACAATGTAAAGTACGATATTTCGGCCATGGGCTTCAACCATAGGCCTATGGCCTATAATGGCTGAAATATCGTAATTTACATCGTCACACCAAGTTTTCTTTCATATTTGATTAACATGAATATATGCTTATACCAAACACCTTTTTATGGTATTTTCCGTGTTCTGGATTTGGTAATTGCAAAGTGAATATCAACATTGTTACAGTATTTTGGTCCTATTTATGAAATTTAAGGTAAATGTATAACATTTGCCTGGAGAAGAATTAAACCTTAAGTTCATCTATGCATGAGAAAAATGGTTCATAGAATTCATCACATCACAGCCATTATAAAACTTATTTCTAAAATAATGTTCAATCAAATATTTACAGATTAACTAAGTATTTCAGAAAAGGAACGAGGATGGAAAAATCATAATTAATTCAATCTACTCACAATTTGGCAGTGCAACTGAACAATTCAAATATTTTACACTTCCTTTCAAAACATTCCTGCTCATGCACGATCATGCCAAATACTAAACATGCCTTTCATAGGTTTATTTTGTATATTTCCCATTTGAAATCCCACATAAATTCTTAATGTTTCTTTCTCACATTATTGTAAAAGCCATTTACACTGTAAACATTTACATTTGTACATTCAAGTACATAATTATAAAATTATTATCATCATATTTGTTGTAATCATCATAATTGTCAATACCTTCATTGAATACAGAGGCCTTTACACATTACATGTGTATTTATGTTTGTTTCAGAATGTATCAAGTACATAATTATGAAATTATGATCGATCATCTTCGTGATGATCATAATCGTTGTCAATATCTTCATTGAATACAGATGCATTCACACTGGTGCATATAAGTTTGTTTCAGAATGTATCAAGTACATAATTATGAAATTATAATCATCATCTTTGTCATAATCATAATCATTGTCAATAACTTCATTGAATACAGATGCCTTGACACATTACATATGTACTTACGTTTGTCTTCATCATCTTTATCACAGTCCTAATCATCAATAATGCTCTCACTGACTAAAGACGCGCTCACACTTGACTTTTTACGTTCGATTCAAAATGTATTAGGTACATAATTACAACATTGTAATAACCACTATTCTTGTCATCAAATTATTCATCAATACTCTCACTCACTAAAGCCCACTGCACATCTTGCCATCGGGTTACGATCCAATTCATTAAAAAAATTGGAGCAGCATTTAATTACGCATTTTGACAAATAAAATCTGCCCGATTCTTATTCCGAAAACTCATATTAACATGAATTAATCAGCTTTATACCCATTACAAGGGACAAATCAGTTTCACATCGCAGACACTCTAACGACTGCTCAAACTGCTCTGATTTCCTTATGACTCAAAGCTGATCAGCGTTCCATCTGATGAGGAAGCTTGTATTATGCTATTTTCTCAATTTTACTATCAATCTGAGTATCCAAATGCTTCTGAAAGGTACAATTACGCTTCCTTCAGAAATCAGGTTATTAACTAATCGCAAGGTGTATAGTGGGTTTTAACACATTGACTACTGAATTCTGTAACTTCCATAAACATTGTGCAGGGACATCCCGGTTCCAAGAGTGAATGGGTTAAAATGCATTCACACTTTGCTGGTGCGTTTGCGTTTGTTAGAGCGGGTGGTTTTTCCTCCTAAGACGCTAGAGGTTGGGGAAGGCACCTTGGTCTCCTTAAGTTGTTCAGCGTCGTAGATATCGATGAAGGGCTTCACTGCATCCCATACCTGTAAAACGAGAGAGAACCATTTAAATCAGGATATAACTGTGATAAATGGTTAAAAAGTTTATGGGTGGATCCTAGATTTTTCATGGGGGGGGGGGGAAAGTTTTGCATATCCATGAAGCACTTCATATCATCTTATACTTGATAGAAAATCACAAGATATAACTGTGATGGTAAAGTTTTTATCATATAAATGAAGAGCTTCACTGCATCCCATACCTGAAAAACAATGAAAGACAAAAAAAATCACTATTTCAAAACATGATATTGACAAATTATGGTAAATAAACTTATAAGCTGAACTTGGATTTGTCGGGGGGGGGAGAGGGGGACAGGAAAGACATTTTCTCCATATCAACACCAAGTTTGAATCTGATGATAAGGGTAATAATATGTTTATGCAAGGAGGGCTACATGTAGTTGGGGGACAATAGACTGTACGATTAAATTCGCAATCTTCCTCTCAACTCGATAAAATATAATGCAAAAACATTGCTTTCTTAATTTAAATTTTTTTTTCACATTTACCTTGTTTTCTCTGAGTAGTTTGGTGATGGCCTCCATGTCTGGACTAAGATGACGATCACGTTCCAGAGGTCTGTAATAAGCATTTCGGAGAAAGAGAGAGAGAGCGAGAGAGAAAACAAAGAATACTCATATATCAATAATCAAGACACAGGGAAAGTGGGATTACTGTTTACTGAGGTAATAATGCTGGCTGGTAGAGCACTAAGGAACTTCTAATCATCATTGTTTCCATCATCATCTTCATTATCATCATCATCATCATCATCATATTCATCATCAACACCACCACCATCATCATCATCATCATCATCATCATCATCTTCATCATCATCATCATCTTCATCATCATCATCATCATCATCATCATCATCATCATCATCATCATCTTCATCATCATCAACACCACCATCATCATCATCATCATCATCATCATCATCATCATCATCATCTTCATCATCATCATCATCATCAACACCATCATCATCAACACCATCTGTCTATTTATCTATCCATTCAGCCTCCTGCTCCTCCTCCTCATCATCACCATCCTCAACATCATCATCACCATCCTCATCATCATCATCACCATCCTCAACATCATCATCACCAACATCACCAACATCATCATCATCATCATCATCATCAACACCATCTGTAAATTTATCTATCCATCTATAATTCATAATTATCTTCATCACCCTCTTCTTCCTCCCCTCTTTCTCCTCCTCCTCATCTATTATTATCATCTTGACCACCATCATCATCATCAATCTTGGAGGATACTCACGGTACAACACTCCTGACTAGTTTGTGGACAGCTTCAAGAGGCTGAGTGCTGGTGAGTGGACGCAGGAATTCAATCCCTTGACAGGCGCACATCAACTCAATAGCAAGAACTGTACAAAAAGAAGGAACAGAATATGTTTTATACGTCACATATCCTGTAGGCAGGTGTGTGTGATGATGTACTGTCCTTAGAAAATGATGAAAATAGCCCTTCTTGTTAGTGGAAATATGTTTCATTCAGTTGCCATTGACAATTCACTGTTGATTCATTGATATTTTGAGGAACTTCAAACTTGGATATTTCAGTTCAATTCAATTTAATTTTCATTTCCAACATAAATACAATGCAATCATAGAGGAGTAATGAACACCAGCATAATGAATATCTGAACTATAATTACTGGTAGTAAAAAGTGAAGTTTGCCATAAATTTGCTTATTAATATATCATACCTGATACAATTTTAATTCATCAAATGGCTCTGCAAAGAGATAAGCAATACAATACAATACAATACAAAAAGTTCTTATATAGCGCCTTTTCAAAATATTTGGTGCAAAGCGCTTAAAACAAAATACAATTATAGAAGATAACATACACAATTAACATAAACATATGCCAAGGAAGGAACAAAGGAACAAAGCAATACTGTGTCAAACGAAAACTGTTCGCAATCATGCATCATTGAGAAGTCACGATCTTCATTTTTTATGCCAATCAAGCTGTCGGGCCAGGAAACATTTTCTGGCCCGACAATTTACAAATCCTGGAACTGCACATAAACACTAATTGTTGAACAGTAAACGCCAAATTGCCAAGATAATACCTGATATGATTTTTTTTTTAAAGTAGTCAAAATTTACCTTGTTCAACATGTTCCACCACTTCAAGACACTTCCTGGCTGAGAATCCTCCCATAGAGACGTGATCTTCTTGGGCTGCGCTGGTCGACAGAGAGTCGACAGAGCTGGGATGGGTCAAAACCTTATTCTCAGATACTACAACAAAAAGAAAAAACAATCTAGCTCTTATTGTAACCTTCCATACAAACATACTCATCTCGAGACAATTTTTCAGGTTAAAAAACAACAAATAAAAATTGATTGGAATATCCTAGATCAGAACTTCTCATATAAAAATAATGTAAAATGTAAAACAAGTATGAAATATGAGGATTTACATATGGGTGATCTAAAAAATGAGGGGGCCAGTTTTCAGACAAATTTTGTGTCCCAGTTATGTTGGTAACCAACATCTTTTTTAGCCCAAAAATGTCACAAATTGGACCCCTCATTTATGGAATTACCCATATCCTAGAAAATTTAACACCTTGGAGGTGTTTCACCAAGTCGGTCTTAAAGTTACGCACAACTTTACGTTTGACTGGTATCAATTCTTGCGCTGAATGTGCGCACCATTATGAATTATTACACACATGAAGGGGTACCAGTCGAACGTAAAGTCGTGCGTAAAGTCTTTCTTATCTTGGTGAAACACCTACCTTGTTTACTGTAATAACATCAATTTCAATCAAACAGTGTAGTTAAGTCAAGAAGGAGTTTTTTTCTTATTCTCCATCAACTGGTACTGAGAAAATTATTTGACCTGGGAGGTGTTTCACCAAGATAAGAAAGACTTTACGCACGACTTTAAGTTCGACTGGTATCCCTTCTTGTGCGTAATAATTCAAAATAGTACGCGCATTCGGCACAAGAACTGATACCAGTCGAACGTAAACTCGTGCGTAAAGTCTTTCTTATCTTGGTGAAACACCTCCCAGGGTTGTGTTTCACAAAGCTGTTTGTAGATCTACACACGACTCTACGGATGACTGGTGACCCTTTCCTGCACTCAATGACAACCCCTGTGGCTAAATCGTACCTGAGAAAGGAGCAACAGTTGTTCGTACAGTGGTGCGTAGATCTACAAACAGCTTTATGAAACACAACCCTGACCTCTCGTTTTTTAAAAATACTTTTTCATCAAATCAAAGAAATCAATGTATTGACTGAATATTTATACTCATTGACTTTCGTTTGTCTTCAAAGCCTAATTTTCTTCATTTCAGAAAGATGTATTACATGTCTTTTTATAATGTTGTATTATTTATGTTTTACTCTGTAAATTGAAATCATAATTCAGAAATTAGCTACAACAATTTTTAATCAATAAACCATTTATCTATCTATCTATGTATTAGACTTAGGGGGTGTTGTTCAAAAGTTGCAATCGATCGCAAGTTGCAGTTGATCGGAACGCGCCAATCAAAATCATTGTTTCATGCGCATCTTGTTAGATGCGCATACAGCACGCGAATGAAAATGCGCGTGACAATGTGCAAAGTTGCAGTTGATTTGCAGTTGATTTTGAGCAACACCCCATTAGAATAAAACAGTGATAAAATGAAAATATATTGCAGTCTCACCCAATGCAGCAGCAGTGCAGTGTGCAATCATAAAGCCAGAGTTTAGACCTGGTTCCTTTGTCAGGAAGGCTGGAAGCTCACTCAAATCTAAGTAAAAAAAAGAGTGCCATTCAATTCAATTTAATTCATTCAGTTTCTTTTAATAATAAAAACATAAATGTACAAGCAAAACATTGAATAATATGACTAAATCTTTCAAGCACAAGATTTGGCAAGATAAAAGGTTTGCAGATAATTTGAAATATTTGAAGAACAGAATTGGACATCTTCAAAAGCAAAGTTTTGTAGGGCAGTATGTGTTGATCCAGAAAACTAGGCATCACAAATTATACATAAATTAAAAATAATAAATGCGCTGATAACTTTAAACTTTAAGTTTGCCTTAAAAATGAATTTTCAGCAAATCACATCATGGCAGCCATTAAATGGGAAATGCAATGAAACTCATATTAATAATAGGAACATGTTCGGATACACGATTGCAATAAAATGCATTCTATTCTATTTACATGACATTTATAGGTTACCTCATCTAAAAATATGATATAATATAAAACTATTACTTACGTGGGTTCACAAGTCTCTCAATACGACGCTCACTGATGCTTGCTAATTCATGGATGCCAATAGCAAGATAGTCCAACACCTTTAAACAAAAAGAGTAAAAAACAAAAACCCAAAACAAGATTGATAAATAATATTTACAGCACATATAAGTGAACCACAACTTGAAAAGGAAGGGAAATACCAATGGCTGTATGAAAATGGAATAATACTATACAAAATAAATTTAAATGGAATTTGAATTATAAGTTGCAACACATTAGATTTAAAAAAATTTAAATTGATATTGACTGACTTTAACGGAGATACAAAATAAATTTCCCCCCCCCCCGTCTCATATAGGCCTAGTGAGAGAAATTTATGAAGCATCTTCACAAAGAACTATAAGTTGATTTTACCCCTTTGAATGCGGGCCGACGCTCTTCTTTTGTCTCGATCTCCCCACAAAGAATGTACATTACCTGGATTCCCATAAACAGTTATTGCATTTAGCTTTGTTTTGGGGAATTTCATACATCCTACCATGTTGTGGGTTCCAATTCAAGGTCATACAGTTATCAATCTGGGATAAAAACAAAAACTAATAAGAATATTTTGCTTTTCTTACCTTAGCTGGATACTCTCCATGGAAATTACCTGCTGACAAGATTTCATGTTGTTCTGAAAACACCATCTGATATCATCTAAGCTCAGGAAAAAAACCTAATAGAGTATTAAACTGAGGTTGATTAATTTACCACTATTCCATTTTTATCAAAAGTATGAAATGCCATGAAGGCAACAAAACCTTGGATGCAAAAGATTTGATCTTCATTCACTTAACGCTTCATTAAACAGTAGGATAATAATAATAATAATAATCATCATCATCATCATCCGCATCATCATCCTGTTCCTCATCATCATCATCATTGTCTTCATCATCTTTATCACAGTCCTTATCATCAATAATGCTCTCACTGACTAAAGACGCGCTCACACTTGACTTTTTACGTTCGATTCAAAATGTATTAGGTACATAATTACAACATTGTAATAACCACTATTCTTGTCATCAAATTATTCATCAATACTCTCACTCACTAAAGCCCACTGCACATCTTGCCATCGGGTTACGATCCAATTCATTAAAAAAATTGGAGCAGCATTTAATTACGCATTTTGACAAATAAAATCTGCCCGATTCTTATTCCGAAAACTCATATTCACATGAATTAATCAGCTTTATACCCATTACAAGGGACAAATCAGTTTCACATCGCAGACACTCTAACGACTGCTCAAACTGCTCTGATTTCCTTATGACTCAAAGCTGATCAGCGTTCCATCTGATGAGGAAGCTTGTATTATGCTATTTTCTCAATTTTACTATCAATCTGAGTATCCAAATGCTTCTGAAAGGTACAATTACGCTTCCTTCAGAAATCAGGTTATTAACTAATCGCAAGGTGTATAGTGGGTTTTAACACATTGACTACTGAATTCTGTAACTTCCATAAACATTGTGCAGGGACATCCCGGTTCCAAGAGTGAATGGGTTAAAATGCATTCACACTTTGCTGGTGCGTTTGCGTTTGTTAGAGCGGGTGGTTTTTCCTCCTAAGACGCTAGAGGTTGGGGAAGGCACCTTGGTCTCCTTAAGTTGTTCAGCGTCGTAGATATCGATGAAGGGCTTCACTGCATCCCATACCTGTAAAACGAGAGAGAACCATTTAAATCAGGATATAACTGTGATAAATGGTTAAAAAGTTTATGGGTGGATCCTAGATTTTTCATGGGGGGGGGGGGAA
>BQKZ01000090.1:41892-55496 GCA_036244855.1 Temnopleurus reevesii
AAATACTGAACATTTTGATTGTATGGTTGCTGGATGCAGAGAATTAAAAAAAGACCAATCTTTGAATTGGCAACATGAAACATCTTCTTTTCTCATTTCCAACTTTGGATCCACTTTTGATGAAAAGTCAATTGAATATCACTGTACATGTATACAATCAGACTATTGTATAGGACAAAATCAAATGCTATCATCAATTAAATAAGAGATAATGATTTGAGGTAGAAAAATTAGAGTCCTGAATGACTTAAAACTAATTTTAAATGAAACCCACCTGTGGGCAGCATCTGATGGTGTAAGAATCCTGGACACGATCGCAGAACCGATGACTGATGGAGATCTCCGATGGATGGACATCAGAATGAAGCACTGATTGGATGCGCTTAGCAACCAACCTTTGACCTTAGTGAGGCCTGGTTCGATGGATACCTGCCAGGCGAATTGATAATGAGCAGCAGTTTGATTAGGATTATTTGAGTTCAAATTTGAGTTCAAATATGGACGCCATGTACATGTTGGTTTCTGTAAATGAACTAGATTTTCTTAGCAGCCAACCTTTGACCTGTGTGAGGCCTTTTTCGATAAATACCTAAAATTGAAATTGAAAAGTAGATTGACTAAAATTCTACAAAGTTAGCAGCTCAAAGTCTCAATATCAAATGAATACGTTTTGCTGTGCGCTAGATTGCCAGTATCTAGATGATTTGAAAGTACGGTCAACCTTGTATAAGTCAAATAAACAGTTAGGTCAAAGGACTTTTCCTCTTTATATTCTACTGTTCTTTTACCCCTCATTTAAGTTCAATTTTCTCAAAGTTGATGTTATTTCTTCAGTCCAAACAGACTTAAGCAAAGTCGACTGTAAATTATTCATTCAACAGCTTTTACTGGTTTGAGTTGCTTGAAATTGCATTCGTATTTGCAAGGCCTTGTGAACAGCCACCTTTTGTTGAATTAGATATCCTGTTGAAATAATAAATAAGAACAAAACTATACAAATGAATAGAAAATATATATAAATGAAATATATTTATTATTAGACATAGACAATATTCACAACGACTTGCTACTCCGAGTTTCACGAATAACGATCATCAGGCAAGTGATTTTAAATTGATCAAGTGTAAAACAACAAAATTAACTCTACAAGAACGGTTTGAAATATATATATATAAATAAATCTAACTATACAGTATAAAGAAATAAAATGAAATGATGTGCCAACTTTTTTAAACTCTCTTGAACTATATTTAATCTTTCTAAAATCATGTGCAGTTTCTGCGGGCTCTATAGAGAGTGTAACAATTTCCTTCATGCAAATGTAAGTCCTGCTTGTAATATATGGCCCCGACATAGAACAGTACTTACACTACTGGTGGGGCTTCCCTGTCAAAATAAAACATATAAAGAAATAAAATGAAATAATTTTTCAAACTTACAGCTCTCGAATGCAGTTGTGGTACCCTTCAAGACTTCAAGAGTAAGAGCTGCAACTATATCAGCTTGGCGAGCAATGGCATATGCTCTCTCCACAGCTGCAATGCAAAAAAAAATAATGTTAACCAAAATCAATCCTGATAGTAATACTATGAGCCATGAGCGCCATGGGCGCCGTATGGTGGACCTGTGCGTTATATAAGTAGCCACCATTATTATTACTATTATTATTACTGCATCCAGATATAATGAAGATGATAGTAATACTACATTAAGATCTTATGAGGATAACGGTAACACCACATTAAGATCTTCTGAAGATGATTGTAAAACTATATTCAGATCTGAATATGCCGGTAAAAATACGTTCAGATCTGACGAAGATGACGGTAATACTACATTCAGATCTTATGAAGATGATGGTAATACTACATTCAGATCTTATGAAGATGATGGTAATACTACATTCAGATCTTATGAAGATGACGGTAATACTACATTCAGATCTTATGAAAATGACGGTAATACTACATTCAGATCTTATGAAGATGACGGTAATACCACATTCAGATCTTATGAAGATGATGATAATACCACATTCAGGTCTTATGAAGATGATGGTAATACCACATTCAGATCTTACGAAGATGATAGTAATACTACATTCAGATCTTATGAAGATGATGGTAATACCACATTCAGATATCATAACGAAAAAGATGATGCTAAATTCAGATATCATGAAAATGATGTTAATACCCAAACCAAATTATTAAGATGATGGTAATACTACATTGAGATCTTCTGAAGATGATTGTAATACTTCATTCATATCTTATGAAGATGACAACACTAAATTCAGATATCATAAAGATAAAGGCAATACTAAATTCAAATACGAAAATGATGGTAGAGCTACACTCAGATCGAACAAAGGTGGCAATACCCTTGGTAAATAAAAAATTATTATTATCATTATCATTGTTGCTATTGCTGTTGTTATTGATATTGTTGATTTTATCGTTAGCGTTTCCATCTCCTAAATCAAATCTCAAGAATGATAATGAACATTACCTTCAGCTCCAAGTGATGTGATAAGTTGAGTGCCATTAATAAGAGCCAGGCCCTGGTTGAAAAATAAATACATAGTATCGTAAATTGAGGTCATCAATGTCATCACTGCATATATAGAAAACTTTTTTAAAATATTGATAAGTATTCCAAGGAATAAATCCCTGCCCATTTTACCTGGGTTGAGTGCAGTACAATGTGGATAAATTTCTTACTGAAGGAAATGAACGCTATGGGCAAGATTCAAGCTACCAACCCTCTAGAAGTGAGACGAGAGCCAGAACCACTACACCATGGTGCTTCCACCATGGATAAACTATTAAAAGTTGTCAAGAATCATGAAGTTTAGGTAAAAGTTTAATTCTATGATAAGCGACAAATCTCTCTATTTCTCTAAGTACTTGCTCCATACTTATCTCTCTTTACAATTCATTTACTTTGCTTTCTTTTGGAGGTTAACTCATATCGATTTGGTAGAACCATTTGAAGCTCTTTTTCTCTTTTGTTGCGATCCTTCTGCAAACTGGAGTTTAATAAGGGCTGTTATAATGTATGGACAAGCGTGTGTCTTGTAGAGTTCATGTTTCCCTGTTTAATAAAAAAAAATGGGCAAGTGAATCTTTACAAAAACAAAAATTACAGAAAATAACCGAGCATACCTCTTTGGGTCTCAGTTCAATTGGAGTCAGTCCATGGGCTTTTAAAACCTGAAATCAATACAAAGACACAAGAATTTTGTTAGAAAATGTTTTACCTGAAAATGCGCACTTTGTATTTCATGTACAATATTAAGTGAATCACATTATCATTTTAAAGTCATTGTGTTTATGTTGAGTGCTTAAAAAAGTTAAACTCTTTATCAATTCAATCAAAGCATTAATCAATCAACTATCCTCATTACTTCTAAACAAATTTATTTGACATTAAGTCATTTTTTTTCACACCTCACATATTTTGGATTATGATTCTCAAAATCCAACATTATCTTTATATGTGACCATGCTGTACTTTGGCACATAAGAAAAGTCTTTAACAAAATTACTGGACATTATAAGGAGGCATTGAGGATTAAAGGGGAACCAGCCTTTGGAATTACCATGCTCTCATTGAATGAAGAAAAATCAGATGAACAAAATGTGAAAATTTGAGCAAAATAGGACAACCCTTTTCAAAAGCTATGAATTTTCAAAGTCACTGAGATATGACGATCCCTATCGCTGATGGGGATCCGTGCGATCGGCAAATTCAATGGAATATATGACGTCATGTCGGACAACTCCTCATTCACTGTGTACATAGAATTTTTAAAAATGGATTAATGTAAAATTTAGAGTAAGGTTGCAACATCATTATTTTCAAAATACATGCAGAAGCAATACAGAAATGCTATACCGCAATCAAAAATTGGCATTTTGTGGACTTTTCGGAAAAAAAAGAGAAAATGTGAAAAATTGTATACAGAGTGAATGAGGAGTTGTCCGACATGACGTCACGGATTCCGTCGAATTTGCTGATCGCACGGATCCCCATGAGCAGTAGGGATCGTCATATCTCTGTGACTTTGAAAAGTCATAACTTTTGAACGGGTTGTCCGATTTTNGAGTTAGGAACGCGCTAAAATCTTTCCTAAGACGTATTCTGAAAATCTTCTTAACGCAATCTTTTCTCTTGTAGGACCGCCTTCTTCTTATCTTCTATCACGCCCATTTTGGTCCCTTGACCAATCATTTAAACAGTTATATAAGGAAATCAACCAATAGCAATGTCTCTTATCATTGCCAAGGGTCAAGTTTCGCCCTTGTGCGTAAACGATACTTGCGCGCTGCAATTGCGCTACGCGCTCCCTGTAGAAAAATGAGATAAATAATTTTATTGAACACGTGGCTCAAATGAAACACGTGGGCTATTTTACAATGAATTAAAATTGCTAATTTAACGAGAAAATTTAAAGAGAATTACTTATCTTTGACATTTTTATTCAAATATGGTCTTCTTCTTACTTGTCGTGCATATTTTACTCGAAATTCAAAACTATGTGAGATATAATACTCCGACCCCTATCATAAATATCTTCTCAAATACGGGGACAGATAAGAACAAATTTAAGATAAGAAGATTTTCAGAATAGATCCTAAATCATTGGGCGCGTATGTAGCTCTGTTTTACGCGCTAAATCTTGTGGGCGGGGTCAGTCAGGCAGAAGTTAAGAAGAAAGTTAAGAAGAAAGTTAGGAAGAAAGATAAGAACGTTTTCAGAATACCGATTTAGGAAAGTGACGTAGATAAGAACGAATTTAAGATAAGAACCATTTCAGAATACGGCCCCAGAACATTATGTGTGTGAAAAATGAGAAAAAGCTACTAAAAATTGTTATGAAGAAGAAGTTTTAACAACATCAACTGTGTTGATATGTAGCATATTAACATATTCTAAATTGAATCACATTTACACCTTTGGAATATATCCATGCAAGTATAAATCATTTATTTCAGTTGGTGTAAGCAGAAAGATTGAGCTCAGGGTGACAAGTTACAATGAATAGCTGATTCATATTCTTGAGGAAGAAATTACGATAGTTCATCTGCAAAAAGCTTACATCTTTGGCATCAGCGTAGCCACTCCTCGGACTCCACATTTTCCCTTCTCCCATCATGCCGAGCGCAAGGTGAGACAATGGTGCCAGGTCTCCGCTCGCTCCGACGGTTCCTTTGCATGGCACCACTGACAGGCATGAAGCTGAGAAAACAAAAATTGAAAATTGTTATTGTAAGGATTTTAAAAATGCAATCAGTTTTAAAACATTTTCTTCTACCTGTATAAGCACAACCAAAGATTGGTTTCTTTGTCTATTTCGATTGGATGAGGGGTATCAAATTCAGTGCATGTCAGTACTTATTCAAAGCATAAAAATACCAAGATGTCACTATAGTTCTTGCATGGCGAGTGGGTTGGGTACCCAAGATTGCCAACCATTCTATTGATGAGGTGTATTTGCTGTGCATGTTGATTCATCCTGTACATCCAAAGTGAATGTGGGAGATTATGATATATTGTTATAATGCTTTATCTTGAATAAAATATTTGGGTCATTTGTTTTGTCATTTACATTTCAATTGCTATCCTACTCCATATCCCATGAACGTTGGTATCTCTGGGTATCACAAAAATAGGCAGGTAACAGGTGTTTGTGTTTTTAGAATGTAGTATGCACTTGCAGTGTATATATTCTTTTAATATGTTGCCCCCCCCCTCCCCGCCCCCCCAAATAAGGGGACCATGACCGCATAATTTTGACTGAACTATCCTTCTTTTCTTACCATTGAATGCAGCAATGAGTTTCTCCAGATTCTCCACCGAGATCCCACTAAACCCCTTTGCCAGGATGTTGATCCTAAGTGCTAGTAGCTTGCGGGTGTGTTCCGGGGAGAGAGGCCGGCCGACACCCACGCAATGTGATCGGATCAGATTCTCTTGAAGCTCTCTGAGGCAAATGTAAATTGCAAAATGATTCAAAGACAGCTGGATAATACCTCTAGCAAAAGTCATAACATACAGACAACTTTGCATTTCATTTCCTTGTGGTTGTGCGATCATTGAAAATATTTACATGTAAATCAGATGACAGATCTATTACACTCCTGATCTCTCTAACATTGTCATTTATTTTCATAGATTAACCATCTCATTTAGTCTTGGTTGTACGTACAGCATAAAGTATCACAAATTAATCCCGCATTAGCGTTCAACTTAAATTGAAATAAGGAATAACGCCTCAAGCAGCACATTAAAAATATATATATATTTTTATAAACATTTCTGATAAAATACAGTTTGCAAACAATTAGGCTTGGATTCATACAACCAAATTGATTACTTTCCCCTTCTCCAATTCACCTTTACCTTTCTCGAATTGGGACATTTTTTAACATCAAATTCCATGACTGGATTATCAATTTCAAAAATATTTCCTGATTTTCTAGACTTCAAAGATGTGGATTAACGGATTAACTTACCGTAGTTTATCAGGTGCAATAACTACTCGAGCAAACTTGCCAAAGCCAGTATTGATGCCATACACAACTGTTTGAAAAAAAATAATTAACAGTAGATAAATAAATTCAATTTTGTCATGAAAGTATTTCACATTAGAGATGGCTGGATAATAATAATAATGAACAGCTTTTATATAGCGCTTATCAACTCTCCATGAGAATTCCCTAAGCGCTCTACAATTGCAGCATTATTACCCTGGCTTTGTCCCGGCAGCCACCATGCAGCGCACTTGGCGTTTCAAGGAATAAATATTCCTATCAGGTACCCATTCACCTCACCTGGGTTGAGTGCAGCACAATGTGGATGAATTTCTTGCTGAAGGAGATTAACGCCCTGGGTGGGACTCGAACCTACGACCCTCTAGTTGAAAAGCGAGAGTCATGACCACTACACCACGGCGCCTCCATTATGAATATTGGTCTTGAATTATTCAAGCCTTTAAATTTATAATGGACAATACTTAGAATGAGTATTTTTTTTTACCATAAATGATAAATGATTAACCAAAAAATGCTCAAAATTGTTTTGACTGCCAAAGGCCCACAGGGGCACGTTCAATGAGAATTCAACAAACTGTTTTATAGTATAAAGATTAATAAAATTTCTAGGTCAGGATAAGCCAGGTTAACCCAAAATCTCGATATACAGCATCCTCCATCTCTTTCCTCACTTTTCCCCCCATCACCATCTTTCACTCCTATCATTGTTGTCCAACATGTCTTGTATTGTTCAATTCATCTATCGTCGCCTCATCTCTGTTAGTCTTCCTTTCTTTATCTCTTTTTATATTACTTATTTCAAAATTGTTATGTATATATGATTTATGTTATTGTAGAGTAGCCCACACCCTACAAGCAAAGCTTTTTAGTGGGTCTCTCCGTTTCCGCAAAATATCACTTTCTTGTGATTTCTTTTACCGTAGTTTGTAACTAAGATATTATATTTAAGTATGATTTTGAAAACTTGTTATTTTGGGTAAAAATTATGCATATTAATCTTGAATTATGTATATTACATTTGTTTTGTCATACTGTATTGATTTGTATTTTGTTTGAAACGAAATAAAATAATGAAATGAAATGAAAAAAAAAAATGAAAGAGAAGCAGACCTAAAATACCTTTGACATTTCTCTTTGACATGAAACTCACAACAATCAATTCCATTACCTAAAAATCATTGTGTGCAAATCTAATAATAATGTTTGGAATAACTTACTTTGTAAGAACACATTTATTGTTTGGACAAAAATCATTTTACCTTTATTCTCTTTAAGAATGTTGTCGACAAGCTCCCTTGCTTTTGCAACCTTTTCCCATGCTTCTGTTGAGAGCTAAAGATATACAATTAAAATAAAAAGTCTTGCTTCTGAAGAGTAACATTCTATTGGCCTTTACATGGATGACATTAACATTACTTTTGCTTCGGTGACAATTAATCAAGTATTGCATATGAATTGTAATCTTGATAAACGGGTCTTTCCATGGGGTTGGGTGCATTTTTGTGACATCCTAAAACCCTAAATCCATGCCTTTTTCAAACCAGCCAAATATTGTGAAATAATGACAATGTTCACACAAAAACTGTGTCCCACTCAGCAGCATTCCTTAAAGACCATAACATATTGGGATTTGACACCTGACAATTTCTTGTACATGCAAAAGCCATATGAAGTCCATATAACATAGGTAAATGTTTGTTTGCCTGTAGCTTCAAATCCAGAAAAGATTTCCAATTCAAATGTGTATGAAAAAAGGGCAATCTTATTCAATAGATCAAAGCTTGAGAAGATCTGTATTGATCTTCAGGGTGAAATGACAAAATGGATACCTACATTACATGGACATCCCATGAAAAGTTGACCCAACCCCATGGAAATGCCCAAATCTGGTTTTCAAATGGGTTCGGTTTCAATGGGGACTAGATTTTAAATTCATCTATGGTGGTTGCAATTGACTATGATATTAATTGAGGGGCAACACTTTTTTTAGCAGTGACAAGGATATTTGCTGACAATAGAAAAAATTCAATTTCAAGGTCTCTTTATTTGCTTTAAAATCCCATAAACATTACAAAAATAGCACTGACAAGTACACAGAAAATACAAGAATAAATGTAAATTAATTGATTTTTTTTTCCTACCTTGATTTTGTAACGTCCCTGGCCAAGTTTCACAAGATCATCAGGAGATAAACTGCATCCATCCAATTGCAGAAACTACAATGATAAAAAAAAATTATTTGAATAATTTGTGCCTCATCATATAATTTACCACTGTTATGATAATAATAATAATAATAATAAAAATAATGAACAGCTTTTATATAGCGCTTTTCAATTAATGAGAATTTCCTAAGCGCTCTACAATTGCAGCATTATTACCCTGGCTTTAGCCCGGCAGCTACGTCACCAGCGCACTTGGCGTTTCAAGGAATAAATATTCCTACCAGGTACCCTTTCACCTCACCTGGGTTGAGTGCAGCACAATGTGGATGAATTTCTTGCTGAAGGAAATTAATGCCATGGGTGGGACTCGAACCTACAACCCTCTGGTTGAAAGTCACGACCACTACACCACAGCGCCTTTCTTTGTTCTGTTTCCTTCCACAATATGCACTGTAAATCAGTGTTTATTCATGTTGGTATAAGTAGATACAATGTATCATCAAGCAAACACAAGTTTTATCTAGTTTTATCTAAAAAAATTAGTTTCTCATTCTCCATTTATCATAAGAAAATTTTTAAAATATCATTCCATTTTTCTATACACTAATTATTCACATTTCATTCATCAAAATGAAAACGGTGGCCAATTGTTTTATGTTCGAAATCATGTGTTTCAAATAAAGACTAAAAAAGGTTATAATTATTGAACTTTTTCCAGAACATTGAGCTCCAATATTTCAGGAAGGATAGTACATAAATATCAGAAATAAATAAATAAATAAATAAATAAATAAATAAATAAATAAATAAATAAATAGTATAAGTATAAAAAGGAATTTGGGTAACCAGTATTCCCTCATGGGTAAGTACTAAACTTTTTTTTCGGCAAGCAATGATAAATTACACAAAGTATTTTCAAAGCATTTTCCATTAAAGACAAACACCTTCCATAATGAATCTGGTTTAGAAGGCGGTTTTTACTGGTATATGTATCAAGGCCATCTCCTGTCTGGCTTAACATAATACCCAGGCTGTGGCACATCATTGTTTTGAGCATTGTGAGGCATGACACAAAAACTATCATTATATTGATTTTTGCACACTGTATGTTCAACCAGTAAGCATATATATACATGCATGGCTATCCACAAAAATTTAGTATCATTTTACTCTAAATGCTGAAATTTACGCTAGGGTTAATACTTTCGCTTATTTTGTGACCATGAAATTGCTAAAATTTAAACTCATAATAACGCCCATAGACATGTGTACAATAATCTTTCAACATTTGAAAACAACCCACTGATATGTAAATGTGTCTGAAATTCAGTGAACTAGCTAAAATTTATGCCAGCTAAAAATATTGGCTTTTCTTTTGCAGTACTTTTCTGATTCAGAGCTGTTTTGTTTGATTTATCATTGCAAAATTAGCATTACAAATATATTATTGAGGCAATATCTTTATCGTCATCTGTGAAAAATAAAAAGGAACAGAGATGTCAACAATTAATCAAATTCGATGTCTAACACAGAGATGTGAACCATTCAGGAATAGATTAAAATGCAAAAAACGCAACAGATGAATAAAAGTGAGAGCAAAAATGAAAATAAGGACCATACTCTCAGCCATTCAATGAAAGAAAAATTAATGCATATTGCGGAAGGGTCGGCATCCTCTGCCATTATCAGAATATATAGTACATAACATCTACCCTTAAATATCCAGCTACCTATACCTCCTCAAGACGAAAAATCTATACAATTTGGCAGCAATTTTCTTCCCAATGATTATTGCTGTTGCATAATAATGTCTTTGGATAACAGTGGAGGGTTTTCTAGAAGACAGATGTTATGCAAGACGGAATTGTGTAATTCTTTATTTAGTATTATTCTATCACTTATTATATTTCTTCAACACTAGTCAACAACAAATTTGTTTTATGCAGAGGTTTGAGGGGGCTGATTTATCTTGAATCTTATATGTGCTGAATCTAGAAATGTGATCGGTTTTGCTCAATCAGGTAAAGTTTGTGAGTTATTCCCACAGGTTCAGATGTCAGGCAATTCACATTTCAATCTCTGTCATTCGTAAACATTATGATACGGTTGGCAATCACTGCTACTCCATTCACAACAAATTACATTCAGCTGTTTTCACATTCTTAGATCGAAACATGATTATATCAAAGAAGACTTTTATAAATATATTCTTTATTAAAAGCTCATTTTCATCGTCTAACAGACCTATCTATGCTCTGGACCTCTAGGAAGACCAGAGCTACTTTGTATTAAGAAGCTCTGGGTACGAGCTTACAGCCAATTATCATTTATTCATCAATGTATTACAATTATTTTCTTTCTCATTTGATTTATATATTGATTTTGTGTTTGTATTTTAATTAAAGTAGTTTTATATGAAAAAAAACAACAACAACCTTGACCGACTGAGTATCTATATCAATTTAATCATGACACGATAGTGATATAAATAATGACAATATGAAATATAACCTAAATGATACACATGCTCATCTTGAATGTTATGTACCTGAAACTTTTCTTTACATAAACAATTAGTAAAGAAGCATGAATTACAGTTTAATTAAACAATATTACAGTTTATATCATTGCTTTTCTATGTATGCTGTTTAATTGTCCTGCCTTTGCAGTAATAAGCTTTACCCTGATCAAATTTTATTCTCCTTTATTTCTTTATATATTTGTTAGGTTTGATATACTAAATGTTCGTTATTCTATGTTCCTTTATGTTTAATAAAGTGATACAAAATCAAAATATATTTGATGGAAAAGTGTTTGAATACTTACCTCATAACTAGCTCCGTCTCCCATACCAGACCTAGTTTCAATTCAAACTGGTCAAGGAAAAATCAAAGCTCATTCATGGAGAGGAAGAGCATTTGCTCTTTCAGGACGATAAAATTCATTTTGTGTTTTTGGTCCAACAACTTTTGATGCAGGGGTCTACAAAATATACCAGATGCACGAGAGGAGTAACAAATTCTACACCAAATCTGACCATCATTATTGTGCCACTGTTTGCCATTTGCCGCAGAAATTTTTTTAAATGAAAATAATCACTAAAATTGTAACAAATCCTTAAAATGGCAACACATTGAACATGTAAAAATCCTTAGTTTTCATGGAAAGTGGCAACTTTAAACTTTTTAACATGAGTTTGGCTATGAAGATTCAGTTTGGTCACATTATATTTAATTGGACTGTTTTATAAAAAAGAATTGAAAATTCTAATGTTGCTAATTTAGGAAAGGAGTAGTGATAGCATTACACAAACTCTTAAGAAGTTACACTGGCTTCCTGTAAACAAGCGCATCATGTTCAAAATTTGGTTAATTACAAGCACAGCATGGTTCTTCTCCTTCTTATTTAGCTGATGTAATACACCCCATCTTGAACCCTTCGATCAAGTAACCAGTCACTTCTGTCGACATCAAAAACAAACACACAATTTTGGTGGTAGAGCTTTTTCAGCTGCAGCTCCTAGCCTCTGGAACGGACTTCCAAAAACCATCAAAGAAGCTCCAACAACTACAAATTTCAAATCCTTATTGAAGACCCATCTATTTGCCTTGAAATAATTAGCTCTTGAACATGATGCGCTTGTCTTCTCAAAATTTCGGTTATTTCTTTTTGTTAATCATCATTGTTTTACTTTTTCATTTGATATAGTCTAGTAACTAAATTACTAAATTTGTAGATAATGTTAAGTTATGTCATTTGTAAATTGCAAATTGTTAAAATTGTACAGCGCATAGAGAATTCATATGTTTTATTATGCACTTTATAAAAATTGAATTATCATTATTATTATTGAATTTGATGCAAAATAATTCCTGCCCTAAATGGGTTAGACATTTATATATTTATACATGTATATCTTCAAATTTAATAGTGGATGTCATTTCAGTATGAGTGGTGCTAGCCCCCCCCCCCCCCCCCCCCCCCNCTCTCCCCCATCAGAGTATACTGCTTGCGCTTTTCTGAATGTCCAGAAAAGGGGTGTCTTTCCATTACAACTACAAGTCAGGCAAAACAAATCCTGAAAAATGTTTCTTTCTCCCCTGATTTTTTCCTTTCCAAAAACCTGTAATAGGGGGTAAATTGGCAAATTCTCAGAAAAAAACAGTGACATGTTGGTTAATTTCAATGGCATGCCTACCGACTGTCCATATAGGACCAAAATCCTAAAATATATCCCTGACTGAAAGGGAGGGGGGGGGTTGGAATAAGCATATATGTTTGAGGTTGACTTTTCAAGTGGAAAGGGTACAGAGCAGAGGGCTGAGCGTACAACAGCAATTTTATTTCTGGTTTCTCTCAATGTGTTGTATTCAAACAGAAATTTGAGTGAGAATATTCCATAAACTTGATTCAATAGGACTTGTGAGCACACTGTGTATGATGCTTTTCAGAATGTGCAATTGAGCTTGACGCTACATGAATCAATATGTGCTCCTACAGCAAAATCCCACTGTTTATCTACACAAAACCAAACTATTATTGCACATGGTGGAGCCTTTTAATATAAAATTTCGACTTTGATATGTGTCTATAACGGCCTGAAAAGACAAGCAGCTTCTGTGGTTAGTAATATTGCTGCGTGGTGAATTAGTACATGTTTCTTGTGTGCATTATGTGAAAAAGTTTTGGGCTCAATTTCAATCATGATATATCTCAGAATTAACTCTTAGCACTGTGAGCAGAAGTGACAAAGGCCTGGGACAAAGTTTACAACCTCCATTCAAGCATTAACAATAGCTACATGGACAAAAAAAAAATCCATCCTTCTTATTCTGTGGAAAAATGTTGAACAACAGTGGCACCTGGGATTTTCTTCTGT
>BQKZ01000090.1:59187-76071 GCA_036244855.1 Temnopleurus reevesii
CCCCCCCCCCCCTCCTCCTCCTACTTTTTCATTTGAGATTTTTTTTTTTCGTAAGCTGTAATCCATGCATTTTACTCACAGACATGGGTGGGGCAAGAATTTGTCGGAAGTTTGGGGAAGGGGTTTTCTTCCCTGCCGAAGCCCCCAAACAGTCTTCACTTCCAAGAGGGGCCATCTGCAGAAAAACGTTTTCTCAGTAAACGATGTTACCCGGGTTACAGGCAACCCCATCCCAATCCTTTATCCATTATTTCTGTTCATTCTAAAATGTATCATAATACTGTTTTATTTCAAAACATATGGTCTCATATTCACAATGGTTTGAATAAACCCCCTGTTTTTGACGGTGACCCGACAGTTGCTCCGGCGACAATTGCTCCGGTTCATTTTTCTGGCTAGGAGTAGGGATAGGGTTAGGGTTATGATAGGGTTTATGATACAGAATGATGTCAAGATTAGGATTAGGGTTAGGGTTAGGTTTGGGATTAGGTTTGACATTAGGCTTACTGTGTCAGTTTTTTTGCCGGAGCAATTGTCACCGGAGCATTTGTCATGGAACCAATGAACAAAAAATTATTTTGTCTCTTTCATGATATAAAATAAGTATTTAGAATAAAAATCATTTAATTTTTTGTTCATTAGTCCAACGTTGGTGGGGTTATTTTGAAGGTTCGTTCCAAAATGTATAATTGTGAAAGGGCAGACAAGAGGTCTGCCCTTTCTTTGGTTTCGTGAAAAATTAACCTTTAGAATAATGAACAAGACTAAACTAAATCATCCATATATTAAACATTTTATTTGCTGTAAACATTTACAAAACCATAGACACATAGAAGCACTGACATAAAAGATTTAATATTACAGAGGAGAAATGAGGATGAACAAAAAATGTCTCAAGTTGCATAGAAACAGTCTATTTGTCATGGAAAATGTATCATTTTTAAAATCTCATCTTTGATTAGGATTTTGTAGGCAAAGATTAAATCTAGGATTTCAATTTAAGATTTCTTACAAATTCATTCTGAATAGAGATTTAATTACATTTCTAACAATTATAATGTTTCTCATGTTTACTGAAATTAGCATTTATTCTGATCTTATTAAAGCCAAAGTATAATTTTGGTAAAAAGATGAAGAAATGTGAATATTTGGGATGTTTAACATGACATGTAATTCTTATACACATTTTGAGACCATAGCATATTTTTTTCGAACTGATTCCTTTGAACTCATTCAGTTTTCACACTATGTTTTGTGCAATATATTCAGGATACTATATTTCATTTCATACAGATTTAAAGACAAAATCTGGAGACAAAAATATTCGCTTTTACCAAAACTGTACTTGGGCTTTAAGACAACGGACATTAAGCTGATTAGTTTTATATTTCTTGTAGTTTCTTCTTTTTTTTATAAAACTAAATGAAAAAATGGAACAAATGAATAGAAATAGCAAATTTGAATCTCTATTCAGAGCTACAACCAAAACTGTGTTATTGAAATTCATTCAGACATTCACATTTAACACGATATAATCTATTTCCGAAAAATTAAGTCGAATGCCGATTCAAAGCTCCTTTTTAATGCTCTTCATATCTGAACCGGCTTGTCCATGATCGACTTTATTTTGCGGAAATAGTTTATATCGTGTTCAGGATTTTTTTTGACAACATATTCTTGAAGACAACCTGGAATAAAACTTCCAAAGAGACCATGGGGACTTCATCTTTTATGTCCACATGAAAAGAAAATATTCAGAAACCTGTCCTGTTATTTCTAAACAAGAAATCTTAATCTTTCTTTCCCTTTTTTTTTTTACATACACTCTAAAACCTCAAATGTTAAATTATTAACATTGAAAGCTTTGAAGGAGTGACAAACTTTTCAAAATGGTATTTCCAAACAACAAATCTTAATCTTTCTTTCCTTTTTTACTTACACTCTAAAACCTCAAATGTTAAATTATTAACATTGAAAGCTTTGAAGGAGTGACAAACTTTTTAAAATGGTATTTCAACATCTACCAAATGTTTGATTTAACCTTTGCAGTGTTGAAGAAAAAAATTAAAGTGTACAGTTACCACTCCTCCAACCTTTTGAAATTTTAATTAATATTCTTAGCTTGTACAACAAACTAATTGAAGATTGTACATCCAATTTTTTACTCTTATTTCCACACAAATTCTTTATCTTTACTTCATCTAAATAAAACAAAGTTATCATTCATATTTACATACAAAAATGTTATCTTTCTTATTTACATACCTATACAAACAAATCTTATCTTTATAATTTACACACAAAATGATTTAGGAAGGCATTGTTTACATAGTAATACAACACAGGCACCATTTCATACAAATTGTCAACACAGAATGAAAAGTGTTACCTGTTATGAAAGCTTGAGATTTTTTTCATTGGTGGGATAGGTTTTTATTACAATTCAGCCTAAAAATGTTCATAACACTTCAAATACTTCAAGAAATGATAATACTAAATTCACTTCACATATCCTTTGTGTGAATTGCTCAAGGTGCTTGTTGCTTTAAAGTCTTCTTGGGGTGGCCTAGTCACTATGATACACAAGGATGTTATAGGTTCAGCTTTCGTGCCCTGGTGGTAAAAATCTACTTAACCCGTGTTGAGTGCAGCACCATGTAGACGAATATCTTACAGAAGGAAATTAACAATATCACAGGGATTCAAACCAACAACCTTCTGAAAGGACAATGCCAGTCTACGCTACTATTAAAAGGCAAGACACTTCTATAAGAAAAATATTTGCAGACATTCAAATGCTACATCATAACTTTCTACCCTTTTTTTTCAATTCAAAAGACGGTGCAAACACAGATGCTTTAAGCCCCGGTCACATAGGACCCCGGAAGCAACACAATTCACCCCAACTCCTTGTTCTGAGGCAGTTAACTGTGAATTAACAAAGAGTCGGGGTGAATCGTGTTGCTTCCGGGGTCCTATGTGACCGGGGCTTTAGTCATCAACTCAGAACACAACAATACCATGGTGCATCACATCTGTCTCCACGGATATTCTCTGGACAGAAAAATTTGAGTGCAAATTTGTGCCCCGGGGTGTAACACTGGCAGGACCCTATGTGGTTCAAAGTTGTACCCTGAAACTTCAGAATTTTACCCAGTGATGGGGTATAGGTACCCCATCGGGTACCATTCGGGTTCAACATTATTCTCGTAGGGTACCATGGCTCTTCCTCTCGAGTACAACTCTGTGCCCATTATGCCCATGCTGGGGTACACTGAACTTTTGGGGTAAATTTTTAACTTTTGTCGTACAACTTTTAAGGGTTACAGCTGGTGTTACATTGAATGTATCCCAGAAGGTATAAATTTGGACTCTAATTTTTCTGTGTACATTTACCCCTAATGTTAAATATTTGTATGCCTAATGAAAACTAAAATAAGTACACCATGATCCACCTCTCATATTTTACAGATTGTTCAACTTGTGTGGATGATTAATTACCACCTATCACGCAAAATACAGTTACTCTTGCATTATTCGAATCTGTTGGAGCTGAAAACTGAAAAGGTACCTAGAGAAACTTTGACTTACCAATTGTATAATGGGCAAGAACAATACAGTATATAGAGAAGATGACATGAAAATATGTTCAATTTAGGTAAAGTTGATTCAAGGTACAATCATATGATTTTTCGTTGGTATCTCTGCAATTTGCAATGGCTTTGAGACAGCATAAACAATACACAAGGGCAATTAGTCCCTGATATAGCGTCCTATAATAGACCCGTGAACTCCAAATATCCTCCGTAAATGTATTATGGGGGCTATTTTTCAGGAAGAACATGTAAAAAAAAAAAAGCCCTCATGAATGTAAAAATAATATTGCTTACCCTGCTTTAAGAGAAGCAAATTTAATTTTGGAAAGAGGAAGACTGAAGTGTAGTATGACTTGCACAAAATATTGTCTGCAACTGACTCAATATGCCAAAATAAATAAGGATGCCATAGTGAAGAGGGGAAGACAGGCAAATGACTGACAATGGAGAGCTCATTACACTTTTCAACTTAAAGGGGAATTACACCCAGACATTCATGTGCTGTCAGTAAATGAAGAAAAATGAGATGAACAATCTGTGAAAATTTGAGCAAAATCTGACAATCCATTCAAAAGTTATGAATTTTCAAAGTTTTCATTTTGACCCTCATGGGCTCCTTATATTGGCAACGTACAGCCACAAAATGGCTGCCAAACATGGAGAACTCTACATTCGCTTTGTACACAAAATTTCACATTTTCCCCTTTTTCAAGAAAAGTAGACAAACTTCTGCTTTTCCCGTTGAATATAATATAGCCCCATCAATTCTGCAGACATTTAAAAAGGAATGGTGGTGATTCCTTATGTGAAATATGATATTGACCCATATTTGTATAAATTCCTGTACAAAGTGAATGAGGGGCTCTCCATGTATGACATCACAGATTATGCTAATTTTGCCAACTCAAGGATGTCCATCATGAGGAAATAACAACTTTGAAAATTCATAACTTTCGAATGTATTATCCGATTTTGCTCAAATTTTCACAGATTGTTCATCTTATTTTTCTTCATTTACTGACAGCACATCAACGTCTGGGTGTAATTCCCCTTTAACAACAAAATGCAACCATTGACTGTGACAGACTGTGACACTGTGACAAAAGGGAAGGATTCATTTAGACAAAGGAAACAACTTCATTCGAGCCTTCACAATAGTTTCATGATAACAGAAGAAATTTGCTTCCCTTTTCATTCGCCAAACATGTGCAACAACTATTTAACAATTCTCCATAGGATTAGGGGGGAGGGAATTCGTTTTGTGTGCTGCTAGAAGCTAATGTGAATGGTTCAATGGAAGTTGTTTATCTCATTCAAATCATTTGTCCCTTCTGCTCACAGTAATTATAGTCACTTATCAACCAGTCACCTAGGGATAACCTTTTGAACTTTCTGATAACACTGCGGAGATACCAACTGTTCTGGTAAATGCATGATAGAAATTAAAGTGTGAGTCACCCAACAGCCAAACCAAACATTTTCCCAGGAGAAAAAGTATTTTTAGTTTTGTTTTTAGATTCTTTCATGAGAAAATATTTTGTTACACAGTTACATGATTCACTTTCAAATTTCTATCCTCATGTATACATGTATTCCAGAACGGTTGGCATCTCTGACACTGTTGGGCAGATGATAAGTTCAGTTATTTGTGCAAACTGAATGTTTCGCAGATGCATTGTCTATAGATTCAGTAATACTTTGGGTGAAATGCACAAAGAAATATCAAGGCACCGTAGTTAATGCTGTTCATTACATGACAATTTACATAGGTGGGATATCTTTACCACTTAAACAAAATTAGACCTAATGCCCCAAGTCACATAGAAGCCCTGAAGAAACATGATTAAACACGTCTCTTTGTTCGGAGGCAGTTAGTGTTGAACTTAACTAAGATTCGTGTTCAATCCTGTAGCTTGTGGCACCTCTATGTGACAGGGGCATAATAGAGATATTTAGACACAAACCACAGTGGTGTTCACCAAGTCATTCTTAAGCTCCGGTCACATAGGGCCCGGAAGCAACAAAATTCAACACGTCTCTTTGTTCAGGTTAAAAGTTAGGTGCCTGCGAACAAAGAGTCATGTTAAATCGAGTTGCCTCTGGGGCCCTATGTGACTGGGGCTTAAAGAACCACTTTACAATACACAGGAGTATATTATGTGGTGTTAAACTCGGAGGGTTCTCAATAATTCAGCACAAAAATACCAGATCTTTAAATAATTTTATAAAGTTGTTATAAACTGCAAAAATGACTTGGTGGAATGCAATGTAAAGGACACTATCATAGTATTCCTTTATAAAAAATATATAGAATATCAGAAAAGTTAACCGTATCAGATAATTCACAAAGTATTTGGAATGTAAATAACGAAAATGCTTAAAACAAACAAAATATCCAATTGCAGAAATGCCAACCGAAAATCGTATTCCTTACTTTTTCTATGCTTTTGCTTCTTAAGGGGGTACTAAGATCTACAAAATATTCAATAGTCCAGTGGTATTGTCCACTTTTGACCCACATTTACCAGAACAAATTATTTTGACCCAGGGTGACATACCTGCTAAACTATATGGCATATATATCTTGATTTCTATCTAAAATAGTCGAAGTATAATAGGTTTTCGGGTCGACACGTGGATGCACATTAGTTTTTTACATTTTGAATAAATTTGAATTTCTATTGAATTGAATCAAATGTATGGATAGCACTGATACTTTTATTTATATCTTGATTTCTTTTGAAATACGTTGAAGGAATAAGTACTAGCATCTATTGAGCTTGGTACCCCTCATCCAAATTTTATTGTAAAAGAAAATCAATTTCGGTTGGCATCCCTGTAATTGTCTTCGGGAGTAGAAAAATTGACATCATTGATTTAAATGCACAAGAGCATAACTATACCACTTTAGCAATGTATTCAAATTCAGTCTCATTTGCCCCATGAAAATACAATAGTTGGACAAACATTGCAGCTTGCCCAACTTAGCAACAGCCCTTGCATGCTATCTACATTTGGATCGCAGTCTTTTGGTCGGATCGCAAGGTGTGCAGTGGCAATGCTTACCACTGGCTCTATGATTCAGTGACATCATCAAGTCGCAAGCCAGTCGTAAGGTGGTGGAGTAATGGCACGTGCGGTAGGCTCTGCATAACTTACATGTAAAACAATGGATGGGACTACATAGTGTACAATATACATTTCTCACACAGCTCGGAGGGGGTTATCCGACGACCAACTCTCTACTGGAATGTTCCTAGGCTTGTCATCGTTCACTTTGATGGGGTGGCTCCGGTATCGTGCACTAGCTGTGAATGTAGACTCAGGTTGAATCTACAGGAATAGAAAGAAAATATTTTTTCACAGTTTAGATTACTGCGAGAAAGCACTGTGGGCAGAAGGGACAAAAGCCTCTGAGACAAAGTAAACAACTTACATTGAAACATTTACAATGGCGTCATGATCACAAAAGAAAGTCCCAGGTCCGACTCTCTTGTTCAAAATTTTTCAACGGAATAAGAAGGATGGAAATTTCTTTTGTGCCCATCTAGCTATTGGTAGAGCTTGAATGGAGGTTGTGTACTGTGTCCCAGGCCTTTCTTCCTTCTGCTCAAAATGAAGCATACCTGCCATGAATTATTACATTTTTACTTCTTTAAAATTGATAGTGGGTGTCAAAATGGCAAAATGTTAGTAAATATTCTCAAACAGAATTATAATACAACCTGTATCCATAGACACACCTTTATTATCGATTTGCATTAGCTTTTTGAGGCTGCAATGCAAAAGAAGTGTTCAGGTTTTCTTATTGATGTGCACATAGAAGTGTTATAATTTTCATTGTGTGATGCATAAAAGACATAGTCAAGCTTTATGAATTCTAGTGTTTTGCTCTCTGTTCAACATAAAAATAGATGGTGGCGGGATTATTTCAGAACCTGGTAAAATATACACTCGCATATCAGACATGCCGACCTTCCCGAAATATACATTAGGATAGAAATTAAAAAGGAAATCATCAAAAAGTTTCTCATGAGAGAAGCATAATAACCATACACTTTTTCTTATTGGGAAAACATTTGGAGATGGTTGACATTTTTGGCATAATACACATATAGATTAATTTTGCTGGTTACAATCCATATTCCACAGGGACACAACATAAAAAGGACTTTAAGATGATTTACAATGAAACAAAGAAGGACTGATTAACATCACAATTCAATTTTTGTTAGATTATAAAATAAAGATAACACAAAGATGTCACACAAAAGATACAGAGAACGAAGTTAACAAATTAGACAAAAGTTTATAGTGATGTCAGTAGGTACCTGGTTTTAGTCACTGTATGGTGCAAATTCCCTTGTAGAAAGATATAGGCAGAAACAGATTGAGTACTCAGCAACACAGTAAAAAAGAAAATTTCTTGAAAAATATGAAAAAAAGACATAGAAGAACGGACTGAGTGGATGTATTGTTTGTGAAGTAGCATGCAAGACAATGCAGAATACCATGCAAAATAATGTGCGTCATTCCATAAATCAATTCACACAATTTCCCTCAAATGTGGTTGTTGATTTTAGCTATGTTATGAGTAAAAAATATGTTAAGGTTTTTAGGAAACTATCTGATTCAAATATACTAGGTATGCATATGGAATACATGCATGCATACTTTTTATTGAGTAGTTGATCAAGATACAGATTGGTTATACTACAGCCAAAGTCATAGAAAGTGTTAGCATGCTACAAGCAAATTAAAATTAGTAAATAGCTAGATAGTTTAGGAAAACCTGATGAAGATCAGTCTTAAAAAGACATGGACCAGTATTTCCTACTTTAAAAAGCAGACATGAGCAAATTTTGATTATTCATCTATTTCAGAGTGCATAACCAGATGAAAGAGAGCACAAAAAGAAAACAATGTTAACAGATATGGAGAGATAGAATGTTACACAAGTAACAAAAAGTTGTTCTAATAATCTGTATCACGATGCAATACTACATTAAGACATGCCTCCCTAACTCCCTGGAATACTGTATTAGCCAAATATTTTGCTTGCAGATACTTTGCGTCTTGGAACCAGTTTGGAATATTAGCGTCTTGTTATTTTTGCGTTTTTGACAGTGTTAGTGTAACTAACACAAAAATTTCAGCTTATAAACTACCCTGACAGTGCTTGCAAGAAAAATCTGAAATATGTCTTGCTTTCCAAAGGAACATGCATGATAATCCTAAATGGTGCCCAAGCAAATGCACATGCAAAAATCAACTGATTAGGCGACATACATACAAATGATTAACACAATTTAAAGTATGAAATACCCCCAACCAAATTAGTGGTAATTAGAATTTAGAAGAAAGGTAATTAAATTTTACATAAAAACACATCAAGTTTAAATCAATATATATATGAAAATGAGCTACACCTAGGTATGAATCAATCAAATATCCAATCGAATGATAAACTAAGACTGAGTGGTCCCTTTAAAAAGTCCTATTGTATTTCCAGACCTTGTTAGTGAACATTACACCACAACATTTTTTCACCAAAGTATGGAAAACAAACCACCATGACATGCTATGTTAAAATGCTTTATTATCCTTTATTAGAACACAAAAAAAAAATCAATTCAACTTACCTTTCCAACTTTACTATAATGCTCGATATCTTTCACCATTTTCTTCTGCATGACCCAGTCCGATGCTTGTCTTGTCATTGATGAAGAAAGTTTTCGATTCTGTGATAAGAATATTATGAAATGATGAATTCTAATTAAAAGGTGCTATAATGATAATGATAGGTAACTCTTCTAGAAGTGCCCTAAAAAAATGGAAATGTTGTGGTCCAGTTGTTAAAAATCACACCTTTAAATCAGAGGATTGTGAGTTTGAATTGAATACCTGGGTTGTGTCTCATAAAGCTGTGCGCTGATCTATGCACGACTGTACGAACGCCTGGTGAAACTTTCTTCAGTGTGATTCAGGACAAGTGTTTATCATTGAGTGCAAGAACGGGTCACCTGTCATTCATAGATCTATGCACACCTTATGAAACACAGCCTTGGTGTTAATTTCCTTTGGCAGGTTTTTCAGCCACAATGTACTGCACTAAACTCAGATTCAATTGATAAGTACCGGGCAGAAAAACTTATTCCTTGTGCACTGGTGGTGATGGATTAAATATATTCAATGATATTACAAAGAGGTCCTTTAGCATTCTGTACAGTGGACATGTCTACAATATAAATCAAATCTGACATTACTATCTATAAAGTATGAGTAGTGAATCTTCGCAAATGTGGAAAATTTCGAAGTTATACAACTTTCTGACATATGCTGATAAAAATCAGGCATGAACCAATCTCGTATCATTGAAATGATGGAATTGTTTTTTTTTCAAAGTTAATGAAGTGATGGCAGCAGTGGGATATGAATCTATATCATTGAAATGACTCATGCATTTCTTTGATATTGGTATGGTGGCAGCAGTGGGATATGAACCTATATCATTGAAATGACTGATGTGTTTCTTCAATATTAGTATGGTGGCAGCAGTGAGATATGAACCTATATCATTGAAATGACTGGTGTGTTTCTTCAATATTGGTATGGTGGCAGCAGTGGGATATGAAACTAGAAATGACTGGTGTGTTTCTTCAATATTGGTATGGTGGCAGCAGTGGGATATGAACCTATATCATTGAAATGACTGGTGTGTTTATTCAATATTGGTATGGTAGCAGCAGAGGGATATGAACCCATATCATTGAAATGACTGGTGTGTTTATTCAATATTGGTATGGTGGCAGCGGTGGGATATGAACCCATATCATTGAAATGACTGGTGTGTTTCTTCAATATTGGTATGGTGGCAGCAGTGGGATAAAAATGAAAGCCTGGTGGATATTTCTAATACTGACAAAACCAGGAATTGTCAATATTAGCCATATGACCATACATCATTATCTATTATCTACCCAACTCCAAAATCATTCCAGTGATATTTCTCCTCTCTTTTACAAATAATGGAAAAACCTATCTATAGTAGCCATTGAATGGGAGAAATGGCCACTATACACAGTGTCTCTGCATACCTCATCCTGCTCTTTCTTTAGCCTTCTCCGCAGATCTTCTCTCTGCCCAGAGCACGTAGCAACATGATTCTGCAGAAAAACAAAGAAATCAAAATGTTTATTCTTTATAACAATAATATTTTTACTTATATCATGCCTTATCATGTCGAAGACTGCTGAAAGTGCTCCTGATATTATTACCCATGTTGTGTTTCATAAGGCTGTTTGTAGAGGCATACAGGACAAATGACTGGTGACCCTTCCATGCACTCAATGATAACCCCTGGTACAGGGCGCTACAAACCCACTTGCCCGAATGCCCGGGGCAACAAAATTGAGCCATTGGGCAAGTAAATAAGAATGTCACTTGCCCCAAAAGAGATACAGAAATTGTGTTGGGGTCATTAATTTGAGAAGCTACTTGTGCTTTCGGGCAAGTGGTGTGAAAAATTCTTGTAGCACCCTGTGGTACTAAATTGCGAGTGAGAAAGGATCACCAGTCCTTCGTAGAGTCGTGTGTAGATGTACAAACAGCTTTATGAAACACAACCCTGTTCACTGGATGGCAATTCAAGTAAAGAATCAAAGCAGCCGTAATCACACGTAATCAAATGATGTGTTGCTGTATCCTACTGGTCCTAAATCATACCTGGGTAGAGTGCAGCTTTGTGGATAAATTTCTAGCTGAAGGAAAGTAATGCCATGGGTGGGATTCAAACTCACCACACCCTGGTTAAAAGGCGAGAGTCAGAACCACTACATCATGACCTACTGTATAAACTTTCATTTTATTATTTTGACTTTTTTTTCTAATTCCCATTCACATTTTCGGGAAAAAAATATGAACAAATGTCTTTCAAGACATGAACATTTAATACCTCCAGCCTGTAATAGGTGTGAATTCCCTAAAACATATGTACAGTACATTAGAATATGGGCTTATACAATAATATAAAAATAATACCAAGAACTAAAAGATACTAGGAGTTAATAAGACATTTTTACGTAAAGATTGTATGCCTGGTACATTATTGATCTTTTATTTCCAATATGACATTAGAAAAAAATAGTACAAGAATTAATATGAATAAATAAGAATTAATAATTCAAGAGCCTCATGTTGTATATGAATTTAAATTTGTATTTACATACAAACAAAAGAATGAGTAGCTTGAGGACAATTTCTAATTTATAAAAAATATGCCATTTTAATTAAGGTACTATCCGTTAATTCAATTTTCTATTTCAAATTGAAGTATTGAAAAGTAGAAAATTGAATCTGATCTCGATCAATATTCTGTTTTTAAAACAGAAAAATGAACGCTCATTTCGATTTCCATCATCAATGTAATATTGAAATATTGAAATATAGAAAAACTAATTCATTTGTTCAATTTTCTATTTTTCATGTAAAATTAGAATAATGAAAAACAAGTTTCATTTGTCAATCTTGCTTTTACAAAATAGGAAATTGAACGACGGCAGTCCGAGTCGATCAATATTTCAATTTCCGACGAAATTGAAAAATTGAAGACCGTCCTCTACAGCTCAAACATTACAATCTTAGAATTATTTCAGACCGATTTCGCCGCCCGATCGGCTCTCCGTGCCCTTCCAAGATCCGGCGCAAATCGAGTGCATCTTACGCCGAAAGTCTGCGGGCAAAGGCACCGCCAACCTGATTGCGTCTACAAGTGCTGAGTGAGCAGCAGCTGTGAGATAGATTCAATACGAGTGCGAGTGAGTGAATGGGCTTGATGGGTTTTTGTAAATGTTTTATTGTTGACAAATCAGGCTGTTTTAAGAACGGGGATTGGAGTCCTACTGGAGTGTAGAGTGATATATTCATCACGCTCTTACACTGTCTTACACAGTCAGTATAATTCAGTTTAGTACTCTACTGCAAGCCGATCGGGCGGCGGGATCGGAATTCATTAAGTTTACGGTCTGAAATAATTCTAAGATTGTAATGTTTGAGACGTAGAGGACCATCTTCAATATTTCAATTTTGTCGGAAATTGAAATATTGATCGACTCAGACGGCCTTCGTTCAATTTTCTATTTTGTAAAAGCAAAATTGACAAATGAAACTTGTTTTTCATTATTTTAATTTCATATTAAAAATAGGAAATTGAACAAATGAATTTGTTTTTCTAAATTTCAATATTTCAATATTATATTGATGATTGAAATCGAAATGAGCCTTCATTTTTCTGTTTTAAAAACAAAATATTGATCGAGATCAGAGTCAATTTTCTATTTCAATTTGAAATAGAAAATTGAATTAACGAATAGTACCTCAATTCATGTTAACCCATGTTTAAGGAGCTATTCTATAACAAACTGCATTGTGTAGAACTGTTAAAAATGCATTTGTTTATAAATAAAACCTCTTACATCATTTTTTATTCTCAACTATTTTTCATTCAGGACTAGACAAATTCTTTGAAATTTTGTTTCCCATTTAACAACATATCCTTGGCCTTTAATATTAAATTACCACAATCTAAAATCATCTCTAGTAACCCAGCAACCATCTTTATTAAAGGTTAGTCATGGATGCAATCAGATAGATGGAGGAAGTAACACTTGTTGCCTAATTTCCAACTCTTTAAACCGCCTTAAATGCAAAAATAAAATTTTCCTTAAATATTTGACCACTGATCTTTTTATAGGAAGATATTTTGGTGAACTAATATAAATGCATTTCTCAAATATCATCTCTTGTCCAACAATTTCTTATCATACAAGTTCATTTCCATATAAACAAATTTTATTCAATTGTCTAGCAATGACCTCTCATGGGGTTATAGACACTTCTGTTGTGTGATAAAGTTATCTGGGGGGTGTTTCATCAAGAGTTGTCGCAGCGACAAGGAGTCATTTTCCGACAGTTCCCATAGCAACTGTCAGCGATAGTGCTTTTCATCCGATCACAATAAAGGAATCTGTCAGCGCTGACTAATTGTCTCTGCGACAAATCTTGATGAAACACCCCCCGGATGCTGTAAAAAAATCACAGAAAAAGAGCAGAATAAAAAGCCTGTGACCTCTGTCTTATTAGGCCAGTGACATACCCACAAGACTATCCATCACCAATAGTCAAAACTATCACGCTAACTTCATTTTATTTGGTAATGTGAAGGAGTTTTGTTCACATCTATCCAAATGGCAGTTAATTTTAATATTAAATTACCACAATCTAAAATCATCTCTAGTAACCCGGCAACCATCTTTATTAAAGGTTAGTCATAAATGCAATCAGATAGATGGAGGAAGTAACATTTGTTGCTTAATTTCCAACTCTTTAAATCTCCTAAAATGCAATGAAATTGTGCTTAAATATCTGCCCTCTACTCTTTTTATAGGATATTTTGGTGAATTACAATAAATGCATTTCTCAAAGATCATCTCTTGTCCAACAGTTCCTTATCATACAAGTTCATTTTCATACAAACAAATTTTATTCAATTGTCTAGCAACGGCCTCTAATGGGGTTATAGACACTTCTGTTGTGTGATAAAGTTATCCGGGGAGTGTTTCATCAAGAGTTGTCGCAGCGACAAGGAGTCATTTTTAGACAGTTCCCATAGCAACTGTCAGCGATAGTGCTTTTCATCCGATCACAATAAAGGAATCTGTCAGCTCTGACTAATTGTCTCTGCAACAAATCTTGATGAAACACCCCCGGATGCTGTAAAAAAATCACAGAAAAAGAGCAGAATACAAAACCTGTGATCTCTGTCTTATTAGGTCAGTGACATACCCACAAGACTATCCATCACCAATATTCAAAACTATCAAGCTAACTTCATTTTATTTGGTAATGTGAAGGAGTTTTGTTCACATCTATCCAAATGGCAGTTACTTTTAGTATTGAATTACCACAATCTAAAATCATCTCTAGTAACCCAGCAACCGTGTTTATTAAAGGTTAGTCATGAATGCAATCAGCTAGATGGCGGAAGTAACACTTGTTGCTTAATTTCAAACTCTTTAATCCGCCTCAAATGCAATAATGAAATTTTCCTTAAATATCCACCCTTTGATCTTTCATCAATCAAAAATACAGTTTAGTAAACAACAGAAAATACATGTTTTTAATATTATGTTATGTTCAACAGTGTCCTCTCAAATAAATGTCCTTACTTTGTCTCGCATTGACCAATAAAAAAATATGCATGTTTCTGGTGTGTAATAAAATGGACTGATGTGAAAAGGAATCACAGTACAAGAGCGGGATTTGAATCCGGAAACTCTGGGACCTCTGTCATACGCGTGAGACCATTGGAGTGCTCAAGCAGTAATGGTCAAAACTATCCCAATATTCAGAATTATTAAGGTGAGTTTTTACTATTCTGCAAGTACAGACCCTAGGCTTTTGGTGTGAGCATGATACAGAGTATGCAATCTTCCACTCAGCAATGCAATGCTGTGTGTGATGTAGTCACATAATGCATACCCTGTATCATGCTCTGCGCATGCACACCAAAAGCCTAGGGTCTGTGCTTGCACACTAAGGCCCGTATTCCGATAGCAAGGTTTAAGTTAACCCTGGTTTAAATATGTGGTTTAAGTATGGGAAGCCAAAAGAAGCTTGAATCTATAACAGTCGATGTTTAATTTACCAGCACATTTGACACTCATAGTTTTCAAAACTGTCTTGAAATAAAAACTTCAATAGTTTTCTACATTATTAAAGAATGGGAAAAGAGAGCAGTTAGCATAAAAATTATACATTGTAAATAAAGTTTTGGCACTTTTGGCTTCCCATACTTAAACCACAGATTTAGACCAGGGTTAACTTAAGCCTCGCTATCAGAATACGGGCCTAAGTGTTTACTTCAATTGGTAATATAGTAAGAAAACCTGTGAAGGAGTTTTGTTCACATCTATACAAATGGCAGTTGATTTTAGTATTGAATTACCACAATCTTAAATCATCTGTAGTAACCGAGCAACCATCTTTATTAAAGGTTAGTCATGGATGCAATCAGCTAGATGGAGGAAATACACTTGTTGCTTAATTTCCCACTCTTTAAATCTCCTAAAATGCAATGAAATTGTGCTTAAATATCTGCCCTCTACTCTTTTTATAGGATATTTTGGTGAATTACAATAAATGCATTTCTTAAATATTATCTCTTGTCCAACAGTTTCTTATCATACAAGTTCATTTCCATACAAACAAATTTTATTCAATTGTCTAGCAATGGCCTCTAATGGGGTTATAGACACTTCTGTTGTGTGATAAATTTATCCGGGGGGTGTTTCATCAAGAGTTGTCGCAGCGACAAGGAATCATTTTCCGACAGTTCCCATAGCAACTGTCAGCGATAGTGCTTTTCATCCGATCACAATAAAGGAATCTGTCAGCGCTGACTAATTGTCTCTGCGACAAATCTTGATGAAACACCCCCCGGATGCTGTAAAAAAATCACAGAAAAAGAGCAGAATACAAAACCCGTGACCTCTGTCTTATTAGGCCAGTGACATACCCACAAGACTATCAATCACTAATATTCAAAACTATCAAGCTAACTTCATTTCATTTGGTAATGTGAAGGAGTTTTGTTCACATCTATCCAAATGGCAGTTAATTTTAGTATTGAATTACCACAATCTAAAATAATGTCTAGTAACCCAGCAACCATCTTTATTAAAGGTTAGTCATGAATGCAATCGGCTAGATGGAGGAAGTAACACTTGTTGCTTAATTTCCAACTCTTTAAACCTCCTAAAATGCAATAATGAAATGTCCATAGGTAACTGCCTTTTGATCTTTCACATGAGAAATCCTACTATATAATTCGCCTAATCTTGTGTGTAAATTTGTTTGATGTTTGGTTGTTTGTTTGTTTGTTTGTTTGTTTGGCTGCGTATTTCTGTCAACCTATTACACCAATCGTCTCCAAATTTCTCTTTTCTCCGTTTTAGATAACAAAAAGAAACCTTAGACTACTAATAATTACTGTCGATGCCTAATTATGATTTCATACTTCACAATTCGTAACTTTCATTCGCTGCGCCCTGAATATCAACTAGGTGTACACAATTCTCTTTAACTGAGGCGTCAGCGAACACGAGGTTATGCACGGGTACGGCAGTGTGTGAGCAGTATACGCCATGCTTTCGCTCGCCGGAGCGACTGGCCGGAACGGGCGGAGCGATGGTGGTATTGTCTGCCATGTGTCTGCGGTATGTGGGTTCGC
>BQKZ01000090.1:76404-92325 GCA_036244855.1 Temnopleurus reevesii
TTATTACCCTGGCTTTAGCCCGGCAGCCATTCACAGCGCACTTGGCATTTCAAGGAATAAATATTCCTACCAGGTACCCATTCACCTCACCTGGGTTGAGTGCAGCACAGTGTTGATGAATTTCTTGCTGAAGGAAATTAACGCCATGGGTGGAACTCGAACCTACGACCCTCTAGTTGAAAGGCGAGAGTCACGACCACTACACCACGACGCCTCCACATAAATACATGTATTCCAGAATGTTTAGTATCTCTGTATGAGTAGGAATTACGAATCATACCTGAATGGTTTCTATGTCCCGCTGAGCTTGCTTGCTCTTCTTGACTAGGTGGGCGTTATCGTAGAGTAACCTTTCAACTTCAGCTTTCAGTACCTTGTTCTCGTCCATCACAGACTATACCATAGAAAAAAGAAACAGCATCATAAAATTTCGGCAATTTTACAGTACAGAGAGTGCAATATTGTACGAAAGTGCCTCTTTTATTTGATGAATTTTCACACTCTAAACAAAACAGAGACTATATGTCATGGATAATCAAACAAATAGATAAAATAATTTAAGAAAATCACAAAATTTGTGCAGTTCCAAATGTCAAAGCCAACGATAACCCTTGAAATTGTGTCCTATCTCTCTATGAATCATTTAAAAAATGCTCTAATAAACAGACTAAAGTTAAATGAGTAGACAGCAGGAGTTGAAAAAAAGGTTCATATTCAGTTTAGAGTGGAGTTTTATAATGTACAAGATAATGTGAGACAAGGTGTGTAAAATAATTTAACATTAAAGCCCAAGTATAGTTTTGGTAAAGATGAAAAAATGTGAATTTGGGGGCCGTTTATCATGATATGCAATTCTTATATACATTTTAAGACCATAGCATATTTTTTTACGAACCGATTCTTTTAAAAATTTGAATTTGAACGTTAAATCATATTTAGCGCCCTCTCTTGGTTATAACATTATTTTGCTCGTTATCGAGCATATACAAAGTTATTTCCAAGATTTGACAATAGAATGATATAGAGATATACACAACAATTAAATTCTAAAATTTTCATCCAATTCTGAGCATGGGAATTTGTCCTCAATCAAGAAAGAAAATATTGAAATAGTGTGGTGCTGCACCACACTATTTCAATTTGCACATTTTAAGTTATAGCTTTTCCCAAACTCATTCATTTTTCGCACAACCTTTTGTGCAATATGTTTATGATACTATATATCATTTCAAATAGATTTGAAGACAAAATCTACCAAAACTGTACTTGGGCTTTAATATTCATTCTCTCTATTAAGAATAATTGAATTCTTTCATCATATGAGGAATCCATAAAAGTGACACATAACATATCATTTCTTTCATTGTAGAATGATGTTCTTATCTATTAGACTGTGGCCCATTACAAATTGCATTTGAATATGTTTTACCACATTGAAGTATTGGACTTTGTTTTAGTGAAAATCAAAGGATCATTTCTCTGATGAAATTCAGTGTTGTCAAACAATAAAAAGAATGCATTACATTTTAAACCCTTTCCTTCGATTGGATCACTTTATCAAAATGCCACAATATAAACAATTTATTAAACTTATTTACAGGACAAGAGACTTCCTTACAACCTACCTGATACTGTGGGTCTACGATGAATTTAGATTTAAAAGCATTTCTCATTCAATTCTGAATATTTATGCCTAATACAATATAAGTAGAGATAGAGAACTTTCCTAAATGTTATGACCTCAGCTTTTCTAATTGAATAATTGAATAATTCTTGCCTTATCCCAACATGAATAAACACTGATTGACAGTGCCTTACCGAGAAGCTGAGAAAAAAATCTCAGGCATTCTCAGGTAGGAATTGAACCCACGATCTCCTGATGACTAGACAGGCGTCTTACCACTAGACCACCGAGAGCCGATGGAAGTGGCGGGCTCGATTCGTGAAATTCTATTCTTCATGCATAAAGATACACATCTCACCTGATACTGTGGGTCTACGAGATATGGATCAATTGGCGTTGATTTTGATCTCTTCCCGGATGTCTGTGGTCTGGAGGTAAACAACAGAAGAAAGGTATTATTGAATACTGCTCAGTGAGCATAATCATGAATCAACAGAATGAATGCAGAAAATCTGGTAATATAAACAACTGGATTTCAGCATCTATGAAGCATTACCATTTTGGGTAACCTCTATTTAAAGGGAAACTAACCTGAGATGAAAATATACACCTATAAGAAAGGTGTCATATATCTCTTCTAATTGGACTGGATCAAAATCTGCAATGTATTCAGAAAAGCATAAATTTCCCGATATTTTAGAACAGGTTTTCGTCTGCTATCATATTACAAGGGGGCAGCCATTTTGTTCAGAACAGATATTGCGACGTGATCCATTGATAGATCATCCTCAATGGCAAGGGAATTATTCATGAAACGTTAAAATAGTTAAATCTTTGGCGAATAAAATAAGTTATGTTGGAAAAATGCGTGATAGCTGTCCAATATTTTAGTAAAACTTATAATACACAATTAAGTTTTCAAACCATCTGTTTATACTTAAGAAATTTGCTTTTAGTGGGCTTGCCTGGCATAACAGAATTTCCTTTATTCAGCAAGCCTTCCATGTATTGTATTCTATTGTTTGAATACAGGTGAAAACGTAGTGTTTTGCCAAAGACCTTATATAAACACGAATCTATGACTTTAAAAGGCCAATCTGTACTACAGATTCTTCTTTTTGTTCTGGTCTTCATCTGATTGTAGAACGCTATAGAAAGTCACATATAATGGTTGAAATCCAACCGATACTACAGATTCCTTTCTTTCATTTGCTTTGTAATGAAGAAGCTTCATGTCGTAGTACATGTCATAAGTCATTAGTCCATGTTGTACGTCATGTATGCCAAGAAAAAAGAGTTTCAATGCGCAAAATGACTCTTTTAAAGACTTAAATGGATCAGTGTTAAATAATAAAATATATGTCCTCATACGTATCACATTTTTTCTCAAATATTGAATTATGTTATTACCGATCAAGAAAGCTTTGATTTAGAAACAAAAATACTTTCTCGTACCAAAAAGAAAATGGCATCCCCCAGCTAATGTTAGCAGATGATAACTTGGCTCAGATAATGGAGATTTAACTCTAAATCTTATACTTTTATAGTAAATCGCATATTTGAATCAATAGATACATATTTTACTTTTTAAAATAAGCCGATTTATCATTTGAGTGTGGTTTCCCTTTAAGGGACATTTCAATACTTGCCACTAAATTAAAGATAATTTGTGTCCATGTAGCAATCTTATTTTTAAATGCAGCTTCCTAAGACATGCAAAGCTATAATATTGTAATCAAATTCTCAATTTTCTATGAGAATGCTTAACAAATATGTCTACTCTAAAATATTATTTCGTATTATTAGAACTATTGAGCTCTTTTAGTAAACATTGATTTCATTGCTTTCATTGTCAATATGATCGAATTCTTTCATTTCTCAAGTACGCTGTATTCATTCATTCATTCATCTGGGCCCCGTAACATAAAGGTTTGAGATTAATCGCTATTGGATTTTGCGATCAATTGCAAACTTTAGTAGATGATTTGCATCGCTATCAGATTAGCAATTGATCGCAAACCTTTATGTTACGGGGCCCTGAATTGTTTGTGTCCATGTACAAGACATCTTTTTAGCACATGGTTATAACAATGTCCAGATGCCTACTGTATAAGCTGAAATTTTCGCGGTGGTTTTATTTTCGCTAATTTCGCGGTTATAGCCTCGCAAAAATTTCCACTCTATATAATGCACATTCATTTGTGTACAAACACTTTCAAAAACGTGAAAATAACAACACGCCAATGTGTCAAACTGGTCAGAAATCGCGAAAATATCTGTACGCCAAAATATTGGCTTATACAGTATTTAACAATTTTGTATATTTGCATTTTGCATCTTGCAAATGAACAAAGTTATCAAACTTGATGATATGGCCTTGCTTTTATGTGGAAATATGATTTAAAGACAATATGGCTAACATATCAAGATAAAATTTAGCTGATTTAGCAGGTGCAGTGTTCATTATTCTAAACATTTGGCCCAAACAGGAATCACCTGAAGTTTATAACTTCATTGGTACAGTATAGTTCAAGATACAAGCGATTTGATATGGATAATTCATCAGCGCCGGTAGCTGATGACCTACGACTTCTACTGAGTGACCGCTCTGCTGGCCCAAAGCCACACGCTTTTTTGGGTGCTGATCCATTTCGTTAAACTCTTTTTATGTCATACTTTCAAATATTCTTAGTTCCACAGATACTAAAAGGGTTGCACACATCTAAACGGATTTTGCAATGACTTGGCATTATTTATTTATTTATTTATTTATTTATTTGAATATATTAATACAGGCACAAAAGATCAGCAATCTGCTGTTTTACATCAATGTCCTGATAATACAATAAAATTACACAGATAGTAAGAACAATATTAACAAGTAAAATACAAAATAAATATAAAATATACAAAGAAGATATTAAAATAATTCATAATCATATATACTGGTAATTTAAAAATCTTACAAGAAAAAACAGAATAATCAATGATAAAAGTTAAAATATACTTCTATTTATTAAACTGATAAAAATGCAGATTAATAAAGATTCATGTTTCAGTGAAAATTCATTTGATTAAAGGCAATATTAAGATTATTGAATAATGCCTTTGATTAAAAAAAATATACTACCTTGAGATCAGAACAGGTCCAAGTCCACCATCATCATCATCACCATTCTCCATCTTCATCCTGTTTCTCTCCTGCTCTCTGTGTTCCTTCTCTAGTCTATGGTTAGCCTCCTTTTCAGCCTCATACAGCGCTTGATATTGCTTAGCTTTTTCCTGTGAACTCTCCATTGCACTTTGCAGCTCTTCTATTCTGCCCTCCGCTGAAAAAGATACAAGATACAAGATATTTCTTTTTTTTCGCAATTAACAAGTAAAAAAAAGGTATATTTCCAGATCCACCAACAAAATAAAAGAAAAGGTCTTCAATTTATCATGAAGATGATGTATGTACTCTGTATGGAACTATGTTGGTGATAATTGTCTATGGTTAGCCTCCTTTTCAGCCTCATGCAATGCTTGATATTGCTTAACTTTTTCCTGTGAACTTTCCATTGCACTTTGCAGTTCTTCTATTCTACCCTCCGCTGCAAAAGATACAAGATACAAGATATCTTATTTCTTTTTTTCTCCATCAATGAAATAAAAGAAAAGGTTTTATTTTTGTCATTTGTCATTAGGCCCCATGAAAAATTGTTTGGATACACTAAACTGTTATTTCTTTTAAATAGCTTGGGTCGGTCAGAAAAAAAAATCCTTTTTATATTTATGTACCACAATACATTAAGGAAATAAGACTTGGAATAAAGAGAAAAGCCAAAGAGCATCTTATAATGACATTTCGCATGTATATTTACAGTTTTACTGTGATTTTTTAAATTGAGTGAAAAGTGAAGAAAAAGTTCAGGCTGGGGCATTGTCCAATGGTCGGTCGTTTGACGACATCTAAACAATTGGGGGGGGGGGCCTCAGGATGATGTATCAGCTCTGTATGAGACTATCTTGATGATAGTTGTCTATGATTGTACCTATACAGTTTTCCTTTTGGGGAATTTTATTGGGGTCCTCCAACAATGCTCATCACAAAAGAGCCTTATTTATCCCTGTTTCTAGTGATAATTTTCATAAAGTTTGTTTCTTCACTGTTGAAATGCCTAAGTCACAATTTTTTTTTTAATTATCCATGGCCATAGCTGCAATATTGGCACACAATTTCTATTGGGTATAAAACATCCCAGTTTACAAGACAGAAAAACAGTGCAGTAATTTACCTTCGACCGCTTTCTGTTCAAAGAGATCCAGAAGGTTCTTCATCTGATTCTTGGTGTCGACGATATCCACCTCCAGTTTGTCCGCCTGTCTCCCTGACTCCTTCAGGGTCTCCATGTGCTCCTTGAGTCTCGTCTCCAGCTCCGCCTTCTCCTGGTGGAGCAGTACATTGTGGTTCAGTTGAGACTTGAGCTGGAACTCCAAGCTTGACTTTTGATCTCCATCAGATCTTGAGTTCAACAGATAAAATATGAAAAAGATTTTAAACAAAAGGTCTCCATGAGCCCTTCGTCTCCAACTCCGCCTTCTCCTGGTGGAGCAGTACATTGTGGTTCAGTTGAGACTTGAGCTGGAACTCCAAGCTTGACTTTTGATCTCCATCAGATCTTGAATAAAAAAGATAAAAAATGTAAAAGGATTTGAAAGAAAAGGACTCCATGTGCTCCTTCTCAAGTTTGGTGTTCTCCTGGTGGAGCAACACATTGTGCTTGCGTTGGGACTTGAGCTGGAACTCCAGGTTTAACTTTTGATCACTATCAGATCTTGATTTAAACAAATAAGACATAAAGTATAGTAAAGTAAAGCAAAGTAGGTCTCTATATATGTGCTCTGTGAGCATTGCCTCCAGCTCTGCTGTCCCTTTGTGAAGCAGCACATTTTAGGTCAGTTGAGGCTTCATGCTCAACTTATGCTCACCAACACACCTCTCATAAAATGGATGAAAATATAACGATACATCAAATGTCAATTTAGAACACACAGAGTTCATTACAAATGTTTATACTATAAGAAATTTGTTAAAATTACTGTTAATTCTCAATCTCATACAGTAAATGCCCAATAATTTTATCTCATGTTAAAAAACTGGATTCTACCACATCGAAAAAGAGGTATTTTGAACAGAACAATTACTCCCTTCCCCCATGAAATATACCAATCAGAGGCAAATTTATAATTTATAATAGCATGCACATTTTTTTTTTGCAGCTCTCTTTTGTGATTTGAATGATTTTAATTAATTATACAAGGATGAGATATACATAATGGCCAATCCCAAAACCAATAGCACAAGAATCAATACTGATGGCTCCAATCACTCATTCAAAGACTATAAAACCAGTCCTTTCAGTGAGTTAATTTATCGCTCGATCATCCAATCAATTTATTAATAAAAGGATCGACCAGTGGACAATCAACTGAATAACGAATAATCAATTGAAGTGAGCAATCTATTTTTTAATTTGAATATCATGCAGATGCTTGATTGATCATTCCATTGATACATAACTTAATAAATCATTAACGTTATAAAACAACAACAAAAATTCATGCCCTCCAATGACACATTCTTAAAAGCGTTGGACGGTTGGAAAAAGTGTTGTTTTTTTAATTCCTTTCACNGCTCCAATCACTCATTCAAAGACTATAAAACCAGTCCTTTCAGTGAGTTAATCTATCGCTCGATCATCCAATCAATTTATTAATAAAAGGATCGACCAGTGGACAATCAAATGAATAACGAATAATCAATTGAAGTGAGCAATCTTTTTTTTAATTTGAATATCATGCAGATGCTTGATTGATAATTCCATTGATACATAACTTAATAAATCATTAACGTTATAAAACAACAACAAAAATTCATGCCCTCCAATGACACATTCTTAAAAGCGTTGGACGGTTGGAAAAAGTGTTGTTTTTTTAATTCCTTTCACTTTTAACACAATTTTTTAAAAAATCATTAGGAAAATAAGACTAAAATAGGGATGAAAAGCCAGAGAGCTCTGAAAATATCTTGAAAATTAAGAAAAAAGGTTCAGGTCGGGCAATGTCAAAGGGTTGGTCGATTGTGGACACCTGAACAATTCTTTTTTTTTGCCAAATCATACATCAAGAAATTGCATTTATTTATTCATAAATTATCTCAAAGTAGAATTATTGTATGCATGCACACAAAAGAGTTGCCAACCATTCAAGGACAACATATGAGGTTATATTTCCATATATATTTGAGGCTTTCTTCACGAGTGCATGGCATATGGTTATTGTAACATATTGTAATGTGGAGGCACCGTGGTGTAATGGTTCTGACATTCGCCTTTCAACGCGAAGGTCGTAGGTTCGAATCCTACCCATGGCGTCAATTTCCTTCAGCAAGAAATTCATCCATATTGTGCTGCACTCATCCCAGGTGAGGTGAATGGGTACCAATAGGAAGAAATTCCTTGAATGCAGTGAGCGCTGAATGGTAGCCATGCTATAGCCGGGTAATAATGCCCCGAGCACTTAGAAACACTTCGTATTAAGCACTATATAAATGTTGTGTATTATGATTATTAACATTTGGTTGCATTTTTGTTCAATTGTTTTGTTATTCACATTTTAACTTTGACCATATCCATATTCCAGAACAGTTAGCATCCCTACACACAATGCCTCACAAAGGTTTGTAGAAATTGCAAATCATGCAACCTGGGAGGTTGTTCACCAAGATAAGAAAGACTTAAAGAACGACTTTAAAGCCCAAGTATAGTTTTGGTAAAAGCGAATATTTTTATCGCCAAATTTTGTCTTCAAATCTACTTAAAAAGAAACATGATATCATGAACATGTTGTACAAAAGATTGTACGAAAAATTAACAAGTTTTGGAAAAGTTATAACCTAAAGTGTGGAAAATATTTTAGCGTCGTAGCCCCCGACGCGAATTCAATATTTTCTTTCTTGATAAAGGACAGATTCTCATGAACAGAATTGGATAAAAATTTCAGAATTTATTCTTCATGTATCCCTTTTTAGCATGTTTTAATAAAATCTTGGAAATAATTTTCTAGTTGCCCGATAAGAAGCAAAATATTGTTATAACCAAGAGAGGGCGCTAAATACGATTTAACGGTACAATTCAAATTTTCAAAAGAATTCGCTCGTAGAAAAATATGATATGATCTTGAAATGTGTACAGAAACTATATGTCATCGTATATATCCCCAAAATTCACATTTCTTTAATCTTTACCAAAACTATACATGGGCTTTAAGTTCGAATGGTATCAGTTTTTACGCTACGTATGTGCATAATAGTACGAGCCATTACACGCAAGAAGGGACACCAGTCGAATTTAAAGTCGTTCTTAAAGTCTTTCTCATCTTGGTGAAACACCTCCCACCAGTCAACCTTCTGCATTCAGTTCCACACCAATTATAAACACATGGGCCCGTATTCCGATAGCGAGGTTTAAGTTAACCCTGGTCTAAATCTGTGGTTTAAGTATGGGTAGCCAAAAGTGCCAAAATTTTATTTACAATGAATAATTCGTATGTTAACTGCTCTCTTTGCCCATACTTTAACAATGTAGAAAAATATTGAAGTTTTTATTTCGAGACAGTTTTAAATAATATGAGTGCCAAATGTACTGGTAAGTTAAGCCTCTCTTACAACCGGGCGTGCGTGCGGTCTGCGTGTGGTCTGCTTCCAAAAATGGGTCAAGTGGTGAGTTGCACGTGCGTGGGAAGTACGTCTTTTGGTGGTTGCAGACACGACGCAGAGCACGCAGCCCAAAAACTTGTCGACAAGTTTTTTGCTACTTCCACTCTGCGCCAAAAAAGACGCAGGGAGCACGTTCAGAGGTTGCACGATCAAAGTACTGAGTAAGTGCGCTAGGCGTGCGTGTAACGCAGGCGAAACATTAAAAAAAATTCTGCGTTGAAGCGTACTTTACAAGCAAGAGCATCGTACTTTGCACTCACTTCCAATTTACGCGTTAACAATTTGGGGAATGATCACACTACATTATTGTGTATGACGTACTTCTAAAGTGCGTGGTGAGTACTTCTACTGTACCTCTGGAGTACGTCACACGTAGACGACGAAAGTGATCAGCACCTCAGAAGTGTGTGTTGGGAAATGCGCTTCCTCCTCTTGCATTAATATAAAAGGCGACGATGCATACTTCTTAGCAGTGTCACATTGGATTAAAAGAATATTCCACCCAATAATACTACTTTATTAGGAGCAAAAGAATCACGTTGAGAGAACAGTTTGAGGAAAATAGAATTGCTATTATATGCAGGTAGAAATAAAGTGAATATCTGGGGAAAAGAAAATAATACACCAAATTGCCAAATTTAATGATGTCATGGAAGAATTATCGAATTATTTCATCGAATGCATTTTTCAGAACCTAAACCGACTTCATATCCTTATATGTTATGTACACCTTCTTGTTATATATCTGATGAAATAAATATATTAAGTTTGGCAATATCTTATACTTGTTGTTACTCAACTATCTTTTAAAATGATAAAAAAGTATATTTCATATAAAGATATGGACAAGCATAATACATTTATATCATCCAGAAATCATAGTTAAATTTCCTGGGGTAATACCAAATTGACCGTCAAAGGTAATGATTTATACTTTTAATCTAAAGAAATTGATACCTGTTCATTAATGGCATCAAATTATATCTAATGTTTTTCATGTGATCAAAACTTTCAGACTTTTTTTGTTGGTTTTATCTTTTTTAATCTACATATATTTATCTATTTACGTATTTATTTTTGTATACAGGCGCATAACTAAATATCAGCAAATTTGCTGTTTGGCGGTATATATAGTCCTGATCATACAATCAAATGACACAGAAAGCATTATTTTTTTCTGGGCCAAACAAAATACAGCTTGGATTAAAAGCAAAACAATCAGACGAACAGATAAAAAGTAGTTTGAAGCAAAACGGACGACAAATAAGGAAGTTATGAATATCTTAATGATGTAACTCAGCAATGATTTTCCATGCAAATTGGCAAGTTTTAGTCAAGTGATGCGCTTCTCTGCAGAAACTGTATTATATCTCATTGCTGTAAAACCCTGTATTTCGACCCCTTCACCGAGAGAAGGACTTTTTTTTATTCCATAAATACATGGATGTAGGTGCATGTAATGATTCAATGTTTTGGATGTATTAACAAGTATGCATTTGTAGGTTAAAGCGGACGTTAAGAAGCCCAATATGTTGCGAAAACAGTATAACTTAGGTCATAACACGTGAATAAAATTTGCCAAATCGCATGGAAATACTGTTTAGTTATATTATTGAAGTATTCACAAAATTGTCCAATATAGTTCAGACTTTTCTCAAATGATATTTTCTGATTTGTATACTTTTTAATACAAGCTAGGTTGTCCTTGCCTTGGCTCAGTCGTGTTTTCCGATTTTCCTCACACTCTTTTTGTCAGTTTATTACTATAATTTTATTCTTATTATTATTATCTTCATTATTTTACGACTGTTAAAACTGCTATATTTAGGTTGGCTCGTTTTCAAATTGCGATTATCTGTCAAATTTGACGCACGATCGTCTTGCGTAACACGTACGTGGTGAGTACTTCTCACTTACTTTATAAGCACGATTTTTGACAAGCGCACTCCTCACTTGCGACTCACGTACGATTGTCCCACTTAGTGAGTGCGCTAGAAGTAGAGCTCGTACGTGCAACTTACTTCTTCCTACTTCCAAAAAGGCACGCAGAACACGTGCGGGACGCACTCTCCGAGCAAGACACTCGTACTTATGAAGTACTTCCCACTTACATCTGCTCGAATTAGGTAATCACCCTGCGTCCACTCTGCGCTTTCCAGAAATTGCGAAGGCGCACGTCTTAAAAAGACGCACGCCCGGTTGTAAGAGAGGCTTTAAACATCGACTATTATAGATTCAAGCCTCTTTTGGCTCTCCATACTTAAACCACAGATTTAGACCAGGGTTAACTTAAACCTCGCTATCGGAATACGGGCCATGGAGTGTACCTTCTCCTCTGTATGCGATGACAAGTAAGGGTCAAATTATGAAAAGTTCTCTAGAGACATAATTTGGCATAGTACATGTACATATAAAGATGAATTACAGTTTTGTAAAAATTAAATTTTACAACCAAATCATACTTGGAGCCCTGCTTGGCTCCCATGCGCATTTCTTGATAATTAATTTTTTAATATTGAATAACTTAGATGGTCGATGATGCACAAAAACTAAGCTGTGAAAATATTAGGCTTCAAAATCAATGTTTATTGCTTAAAGACAGTAGGATTAAAAGTATCACCTATCTAGGCACACTGTGCAGTAATAAAGCGACATTGAATGCATTATTCAATTTTCATGGGTATATTGATAGAGCCTATATAATTTCCTTCTTTTTTTGCATTCTTTTTTATTTCATTAATCAGAATATAACATAGGTCACACATCTTGATTTGAGAATTCTTAAAATAAAAAACCAATGTATTTAATGCTCAAACTAAATTCAATCAATAATCATTAAAATGCCTAATCCACAGAAAACAAAATTTGTTGTGTACTGCTTTCCAAAGAAAGACGTCTCCACAAAGTTTGCCAGGAAAGAAATGTCGCCGTTAGCTGATTCCCAATTAACCTTGATAAACTCTCCATTAAAGGTAGAAAACTACATTTGCACACATTACAGTTATGCTTATAACTTGTTGTGTACCTCAGATATACCAAAATAATAACCTCTATGAAGTATTTTGGTCTAACGTAGTCCAGAATATTTAATTCAAATGAAAATCTATTCTTTCATAATTCATCTTGACACCAACGGTATCGCGATACTCCTAGGGTATTACGATACCACACACACACACACAAAACATTGTAAGAGCACATACAGTGCGCACTTCAATACACTGCCACACCATGCAGAATACGCACCGAGAGAGACTTTTGCCCTATTGGTCAACGAGAGGTTAACTGCTGATTTGAATTTTGAATGCACGGTCCATTAATTNATATGAGGTTATATTTCCATATATATTTGAGGCTTTCTTCACAAGTGCATGGCACATGTTATTGTAACATTTGGTTGCACTTTTGTTCAGTTGTTTTGTTATTCACATTTTAACTTTGACCTTATCCATATCCCGAACAGTTACCATCCCTGCATACAATGCCTTGCAAGGGTTTTTAAAAGAAGAGTCTACCCAGAAATAATAATTTTTAAACAGAAACAGAAAAAATTGGCGAGCAGAACAAAAAAAGTTTGAGGAAAATCGGACGACTAATAACAAAGTTATGGATTTTTAAAGATTTGAAAAAACGGGCAAGTCACTGAAAATTTCCAGGAATGTTGCCAATTTGATGACGTCACGGGTGCACAACTAACCATTCATCCTATTCATATTTATAGTGCAAAATTCATAATTTCTACGGAAAGATAAAACGCTTGTATTGATGAAAACCTGCAAATATGGGAGCTACATATCTTATATAAAGATATACTAGGGTTAAACTTTTGAGGAAATCATATTTTTGGGGAAAAATTTAACATTTTATAACATTGATATCAATATGATAAATGGTCAGTTGTGCACCTATGACGTCATCAGTTGCCAATTTGTCTAAATATTAAAACATTCATAACTTTCTTATTAGTTGACCGATTTCACTCAAACTTTTTTTGTTCTGTTCACCAAATTTTTCTGCTTCTGTTGAAAAGATAAAATTTTTGGGTAGACTCTCCTTTTAAAAGTTGCAAATCATCCAACCCACAGTCAACCTTCTATATTCATTTCCACACCAATTAAAACACATGGAGTGTATCTGCAACTCTGTATGCGATGACAAGTTATGGTCAAATTATGAAACTGTAGAGACATAATTTGGCATATTTCATATAAAGATGAATTACAGTTAGAGCCCTGCTTGGTTCATATATACATTTCTTGATAATTATTTGGTTAATATTGAATAACTGTTTTGTTTTTAAAAGATCTCAACTACCAGATCCTAAACAATACTTAGATGGTCGATGGTGCACAACAACTAAGCTGCGAAAATATTAGGCTTCAAAATCAACGTTTATTGCTTAAAGACAGTAAGATTCAAAATATCATCTACCTAGGCACACTGTGCAGTAATAAAGCGACATTGAATGCATTATTCAATTTTCATAGGTATATTGATAGAGCCTATATAATTTCCTTCTTTTTTTTGCATTCTTTGTTGTTTTTTATCAATCAGAATATAATAACATAGGTCACACATCTTGATTTGAGAATTCTTTAAATAAAAACCAATGTATTTAATGCTTGAACTAAATTCAATTAATAATCATTAAAATGCCTAATCCACAGAAAACAAAATTTGTTGTGTACTGCTTTCCAAAGAAAGACGTCTCCACAAAGTTTGCCAGGAAAGAAACGTCGCCGTTAGCTGATTCCCAATTAACCTTGATAAACTCTCCATTAAAGGTAGAAAACTACATTTGCACACATTACGGTTATGCTTACAACTTGTTGTGTACCTCAGATATACCAAAATAATAACCTCTATGAAGTATTTTGGTCGAACGTAGTCCAGAATATTTAATTCAAATGAAAATCTAGTCTTTCATAATTCATCTTGACACCAACGGTATCGCGATACTCCTAGGGTATTACGATACCACACACACACACACACAAAACATTGTAAGAGCACATACAGTGCGCACTTCAATACACTGCCACACCATGCAGAATACGCACCGAGAGAGACTTTTGCCCTATTGGTCAACGAGAGGTTAACTGCTGATTTGAATTTTTAATGCACGGTCCATTCATTCGAGGCCCGAATAGAAGAATTATTATTGGAATAACTATAAATGCGCCTATCATGACCAATCTTTGCGCTGAATTGATTGGTGATAAGTTCTAACATTTTATTAGTACTCTTCAACATAACACAACAATCTTCGAAAGTCAAATTTTAGGATGCAAAAGAAGTATTCTACCTTTAAGCCAGTCATATTACTGAAGTTCTTCGTAGCTTTCAGAATATGCACATGGGATTTTGCACGACATCCAGGGCTAATTATATTATTCACAATTTTGTGACCTATATTCAGTTATATTTCTTGATTCGCCACTCCCTAAAGCTGCATGATAATAGACACATGACTATGCAAGGCTAGTATAAGCCTAAAATAAAATCTTTGTGCATATAAGTGCCAACAAATTAGTGTATTATTTCTTATATAATCTTCCTATTTTATATAATTTCTTTACAACATGGTACAAGTCATTTTGTCGTTTTCTGGAATATCCCTATATAGTAATATCAATGAGATCACAGTGTCATACGAGTTATCATACTATTTCTCATAGAAAACGCAACAGTAGCTGTGTATTGGTGGAAGCTGAACTGATTTATTCACAAACTATTTCTCTACCGTTTGTTTTTCTAACTGTGTGATAGGAATACATCACCCTATTCATGTACATGTAAGTTATAATACCAGTTTAATTAAGAAAAGACTGCAATCTGCCATGAAATTTACATTATGATGTAACTGGAGAGCTTTAGAATTTCAATTAATACCTATTACTTCTCACTACCTTAAATACTAAACACGTGACTGTTGTCAATTTGCTTTGAGCGCCTTGAGCACCTTATTAGGATGGAAAGTGCACTATATAAGATCTATGTTCATTATAAATATCATTATTATTCATGCTCAAAATTGTCACAAGCTTCTACATCATGGAATATTCATCCCCCAATTCCTGTCTCTGGATTTGAGGGAATAGATTTTGAGAAAATTGATAGAAGTTTAAAAAGAACCTACCCCTGAAATTAATGTGCTGTGAATGAATGCAGAAAAGTGGAATTAACAAATTGGCAAAGTTTATTCATTCCATGTATGCATAGGATTTGAAGACCCACGGCCCCCAGTGAAATACAGGGCCCAAATTCTGAAAACTGTGTTATCATTTATGACTTGTTAATTGTTATAACAAGTCAAAATTACGATGCCCCTGGCCCATTGGTTAGTATTTGCACGGTGTATGCAGTGCTCAAGTGAGGTTAATAGAGACCCCCCCCCAATAATAATAATAATAATGAACGGCTTTTATATAGCGCTTATCAACTCTTTATGAAGAATTCTCTAAGCGCTCTACAATTGCAGCATTATTACCCTTGCTTTAGCCCGGCAGCCACTTCATTAGCGCACTTGGCGTTTCAA
>BQKZ01000090.1:111750-122868 GCA_036244855.1 Temnopleurus reevesii
TGATGATGATGATGAAGATGATGATGATGATGATGATGATGATGATGATGAAGATGAAGATGATGATGATGATGATGATGATGATGATGATGAAGATGAAGAAGAAGAAGATGATGATGATGATGATGATGATGATGATGATGATGAAGATGAAGATGATGATGATAAGGATGATTTATAATGATGATGAAGATGAAGAAGATGATGACAATGATGATGATGATGATGATGAAGATGATGATGATAATGATGATTTATAATGATGATCATGTGCACCTGTTAAAAATTATAGGGAAAACATTGACAAAAATAACAAAGAAGCACATTTGGTACAAGTTACAATATTTTTTTGTCGGTATTGATCATTAAAATGTAATTTTGAACCCTAACTTTTCCAACCGAATATTATGATTACCAGTACCCTAATCCGAAGTTATGATCCTGTGTATAGATGCTTGCACCTGTACGTGTACTATTTCCTCATAATTTGCATAATTGCTTTAATTGGCAATCATCAATTGAAAGTTTCTTTTCCAATGGCCTATTGGCGAAATAGCCTCGTGGCTTCGTTTATTGACCAATGGCAGCCAAGTTCTCTCTTGCACACACAACAATGTATTGCAATGCCTTTTAAACATGGCTACGATGTATGCGAGAAGAACGTGATAATCGTCAATTATTGTGTCACAGCGGATATTGTCATTTGGCTGAGTTTTGGCGTGAAAAGAGCTGGTAAGATGTTTAAATTCATTCGAGACGTATTATTTCATTCATATTTTGATGCTTTTTGAGCGCTCCCAAGGGATGCGAAGGTCTGGTAAACTTGAGCGATACGGCTCCGAGCGGGGAGAGATTAGAATTGGTCCCCGTAGCTTTGCCGTGTAGCTTTCGCAGTGCCCTGGCAATGCACTGTGCTTTCAGGTGAAAGCCTCTGTGTTGTCTCGGAGCGCCTATTGTGTATTGAATGGGCCGCCGCGCCCGCGGTCGTGATGTGTGTATGGGCCATGGGCACGTAAACCCGTGAAGAATTGCAGCGGTCAGCACTACCTGTGACCCCCTAAACATGTATGAAAGTTGTTGAAATGGGGAAGAGATTTTCCTAATGAAGAGGATAAGAAATATCAACACCCATTAAACAGATTCCTTCATGTTTTTAGATTTGATTAGAACCATGTGATGAAGTTCGTTGGAAATGAAATGTCATTGTCAGTTGCTGAATTGCTTTGTTCCTTGTTTCTTGTTCGCTATTGATTTCATTGAGTAATTGAGTAATTGGATGTAAACTAAATATCGGTTAAATATTTGTGATTGAAAGAGGAACAGCCATTGTTTGCACGATACTCAGAAGTTGTTCAAATCATAATTTACTTGTCTACGAACCACTATTGAAAATGTCCATGGACGAGTATGGGAAGGAAATCATGGTGACAATTTTTCTCACACACATCTTGTACTTGTAGCCATAGATGATAGAAGTTAGAACCAGGTTATCTAATTTGAATCTCCAGAAGGTCCAATAAATCATATGGTCCGCTCATATAAAGGCACGCGTAATAAAAAGGCACGCATTCAAAATGCACGTTTTATCCATGGCAAATACGCGCTAGAAAAACTGTGTGACTTGTCTATGCATGGGACTAAGGAAGCTTTTGCGATCATAATTTCTTGCTAATGCAGCCAAGAATCGGGCTCAAAATCATAGGTTTTTATAAATAACAATGATTTTATGTCATTTCATATTAATCTTTAGAATTTTTATGACATTAGGAAGTAAAAAATACAGCAACAAAAGTTGATGATTATCCTTATTTTGATCGGCAAAGAGCGGTGCGTGCCTTTAAATGTGTTCCAAAACTACTGCAGTTTGAGAGATGTTGTTGGAAGCTGTTCCTCGTTGCCGATTTTTGTGCTTTTTTCTGCTCAATTTTTATGTGGAAATAATCTTCAGAATATTCTCCTTCGATTGATACCAAATTGTTTCATTAAATGATAGTTTTTATTGTTTCATATTTGCTCAGAAACAAGGTGCAGGCCTTTGTAGACTTCCATCATACAATACAGATGTTTTTTCCAAAACTTTCAGAAAAATTCTGAGATAGAAATTAGACCAACTACCCCTGAAACGCTTATTCTTAGTGAAGCTGCACAACACGCACTATTCTCTACGCACTAGTTAATTTGCTGCTTCAGTTAAGTTTTGCACCAGGTCTGTACCTGGGTTGGGTTGCATTAAGCTGTTTGTAGAGGTATGCACGACCAATGGCTCGACTGGTTACCCTTTGCATTCAATAACCACTATGTCGCTGAGTCGCTTTACATGTACGTAGCACCAAAAAAAGGGTTAGAACTCACCAGTATGGTATGGGCATCCTCCTCTGCGCCAGTTCGCTCTTGTTGGGTGTCATTGACTAATACGCGATGTAACTCACGCATTATGTGAAATCAAGACTTTTTCCTGAAAATCTACAACCGGTTGTAAAGTGAATGGGATGCAGAGAAGGGTCACAAATATTTTGAACTGCAAAAATGAGAGGGGTGTATATTTAATCTATAATGACATTGTTCCTGGTCAGATTTTGCTGAGATATACACATAATCTTTAGGATATTTGTGATAATATCAGATTAATATTGAATAGGATANACAGCCATTGTTTGCACGATACTCAGAAGTTGTTCAAATCATAATTTACTTGTCTACGAACCACTATAGAAAATGTCCATGGACGAGTATGGGAACCAAGAAGGAAATCATGGACATGGTGACAATTTTTCTCACACACATCTTGTAGCCATAGAACCAGGGAGGTGTTTCACCAAGATAAGAAAGACTTTACGCACGACTTTGCGTTCGACTGGAATCAGTTCTCGCGCTGAATGCACGTAGTATTATGAATTATTACGCACAAGAAGGGATATGGTACCAGTCAAACTTAAAGTCGCACGTAAAGTCTTTCTTATCTTGGTGAAACATCTCCCTGGTTATCTAATTTGAATCTCCAGAAGGTCCAATAAATCATACAATACAGATGTTTTTTCCAAAATTTTCAGAAAAGTTTATAACTAGAAATTTAGATCACACGAAGAAGAATTGCATTGAAATTGAACGCATGCGCAGTCGCGTGCTGATTGTTTACTGTGCAACCAAGCGGAATTAGCCAGTCGGGTTAACGCATTTCTTTTCGTGTATGACTATGAGATAGCCAATTCTTCTTCATGGATAAACTACCTCTGAAACGCTTATTCTTTATAGTGAAGCTACACAACACGCACTAGTGTAGTTTTGCAACAGGTCTGTACCTGGGTTGGGTTGCATTAAGCTGTTTGTAGAGGTATGCACGACCTATGGCTCGACCCTTTCTTGCATTCAATAACCACTGTGTCGCTGAGTTGCTTTACATGTACGTAGCACCAAAGAAAGGGTTAGAACTCACCAGTATGGTATGGGCATCCTCCTCTGCGCCAGTTCGCTCTTGTTGGGTGTCATTGACTAATACGCAATGTAACTCACGCACTCGGTGAAATCAAGACTTTTTCCTGAAAATCTCCAACCAGGTGTAAAGTGAATGGGATGCAGAGAAGGGTCCCAAATATTTTGAACTGCTAAAATGAGAGGGGTGTATATTTAATCTAAAATGACATTGTTCCTGGTCAGATTTTGCTGAGATATACACACAATCTTTAGGATATTTGTGATAATATCAGATTAATATTGAATAGGATAATTCATTGACTTCATGTTTTTTTCAAGCTGGAAGTTTAGGTGCGCAGACGTTAGACGTAGCTACCATCATACCAGTCGTATGCAGAGACCTGCGTACCTCTATGAACAGTGTCATGAAATTGAGACACAACCTGGTGAAAGAAATTTGGTTAAACTCTACGTTGGTTAAACTCTATGGCCCGTATTCCGATAGCGAGGTTTAAGTTAACCCTGGTCTAAATCTGTGGTTTAAGTATGGGTAGCCAAAGTGCCAAAATTTCATTTACAATGGATAATTCGTATGTTAATTGCTCTCTTTTCCCATACTCTAATAATGTAGAAACTATTGAAGTTTTTATTCCGAGACAGTTTTAAATAATATGAGTGCCAAATGTGCTGGTAAATTAAACATCAACTATTATAGATACAAGCCTCTTTTGGCTCTCCATACTTAAACCACAGATTTAGACCAGGGTTAACTTAAACCTCGCTATCGGAATACAGGCCTATGTTTATAATCAGAGTTTGTTCAATTGAAAAACCATCACAATTTTTAAGCCCCATTCCCTCATACCTCATACGATGCAGATGCAGACCAGGTGCAAAATTTTCATCAAGTGGTTTAAAATATTCTTTCTACCATGAATTTTGAACAATTTTTAATCATTTATCTTTATTTTTTATTCAAACTTGTTATCATTATTGGCTACAATACACTTTAAATTTGAAATGTATAGCAGTGCTCATATATACGAGAATATAAGGTACATGTACAAACATCAGAAACGTCCTTAAATTTGCAATATTATCACCCTTTCTAAAAGTATGTGCAGATTGACCTGATGACTGATTTTTAGCAATTGTCATGTATCTCAGAGAGATTTTAGGTAGAATAAACGTCCCTACAACCTAAAATCAAGGAATTAGCAGGAAACTTTCGCCAAAAAAGTTTTGCTGTCGCATGTTCAAGAAGTCAATTGTCAAGATTAAGAGGGCAATTAGTGAGGGCACCATGTGTGTTCATATTCTGAGAGTGATGTGCTATAGGAGAATTGGGATTCTTTCTTTTGTGCAAATATGAATGAATTTGACTGCTGCACATGTACATTGTGAAAATGTTTGTTCTGAACCTTATCTACACACACTACTTTCAGTTTACAGTAGTTTAATTAACTGTGAGCAGAAAGGACAAAGTACATGTATTTTGGACAAAGTAAACAACCTCATTCAAGCCTTCACAATAGTTCCAAGGACCCAACAGAAAGTAACACTCCATTCATTGTATGCGGCCTAATTGACATTTCTCTGCAGGATAAGAGAGAAGGAAATTTCTTTTGTGTGAATCTAGCTTTTGTGCAGATTACACAATGAATTTGACTACATTGTGAAAATTTGTATTTTCTGAATATTATCTCACATCTTCAGCACTTTACTACTATCAGGTCAGTTCAATTAACTGCAAGCAGAAGGAACAAAGGATTTTGGACAAAGTAAACAACATCATTCAAGCCTTCACAATAGTTTCAAGGACCCAACAGAAAGTAACTGCCTTATTCATTGTATGCAGACTAATTGACATTTCTCTGCAGGATAAGAGAGAAGGAAATTTCTTTTGTGGGAATCTAGCTAATGTGAATGCTTGAATGAAGATGTTTGCTTTTTACAATCTCATTTGTCCCTTCACCTCACAATGATCTATTGTTCCAAAGCGAAGATGTTGAAGAACTGAATTGCAATAGGCGGGTTTACTTATGTATTCAAATTTATGTGTTTTTCTTGCCACTGAACGTAGTTACGTGGTATTCCTTAAACCGTTTGATAACAACATGACTACAATACTTGGAATCCAGTTTGCATACATTGCTTGTTGCTATGTCGGGCAAGCCTCGGCAAGCTTTAGGGTTGTCAAGAACAACCTTTGTGTTACAGGTATGCATAAAATTTGCATAGTTATTAGTAAACCCGCCTATTGTATAGCTTTATAAACAATTCATGTCTTCCTTGTACAGTAGTTCAAGAAAAAATAAAAGACACCATTTATACCATAGACTGGTTTACATTTGTACTGAGAGATTCAAGTTTGTGGTTGTTTCTTGCAAAGGACTGTATTTACATGGTTTTCATCAAAACTGTTTGTAGCAATTGAACTAAATTGTACAAGAAGCTAATTCGCATTCATACTGGTTGCTATGCTGGGCAAGACACTGGCAAGTTTTCTGTCTGTCAAGGACAACTTTTGAATCAAGAGTCAGAGATGCCATTCAGGAATATTGAACGAAAATTCAGCTTTTTCGCAAATTTAATGTGAAATTTAAGTATCTTTTAACTGCAATGACAGAACAAGCTATTCTGTTAGATGCAATTCACTTTTGATTTGGACATGATAAACTTGTCACTTTAAATGACAGGTGTAAATACCAATGCACTATTGCCTTTCTGTATTCAGATGAAAATATAGGATATTCAAGCTCTTTCTGTCATTGTTCACCTGAAACCCGAAATGTCAATTTGTGTAAATTAATGGTGGCTTACATACTGTAATTGAACAAAAGTAGGAATAAATTTGTGCTGAACTTTTACTTAATTTTGTTTGGTTGGAACAGCCCGTTAAGCATGTACGGACATCCGAATATAACTTTAAATTGCTTTGTGAATTTTAAAACTTTAATTAATACTTTTTGGGGGGAGATTTGATGAACCAGCTGTAGAGAATATACGGTACGTGTAGGCCTACACAAATGAATTTAAAAAGATATGCGCATCAGTCTGTCATTCTTCTACTGTAATTAACAAATGTAGTGGTGTAGTGGTCATGACTCTCGCCTTTCAACGCGAGGGTTGTAGGTTCGAATCTACCCATGGCGTTAATTTCCTTCAGCAAGAAATTCATCCACTTGTGCTGCGCTCACTCCAGGTGAGGTGAATGGGTTCCTGGTAGGAATATTTATTCTTTGACATGCCGTGTGAGCTGGTGTACGCCGGGCTAAAGCCAGGGTAATAATAATGCAAAGCGCCTTGAGCACTCTGCAGAGTGGATAAGTGCGCTATATAAATTGCATCTATTATTATTATTATTAAATGTACACAGGCTACTCAGATACAATTTTTTCTGAATTTATGCCTACACACAGGACTTCTTTTTACTTAGTGTAAAATTTTAAATTTTAACTTTGATTTTATTTCCGTGAATTTCGCGACCATGAATTCACTGAAATTTTCGCGCATTTCGATGCCCATGGATAGACTTGTGTACAAGAATCTTTCAAAACATGAAAAAAAAACAACTCGCTAATATTTGAAAAGGTATGGAATTCTGTGAATTCGCTAAAATGTATGTATGCTACTTACAGTAAGTAAGAAATAAGATTTTTGAAAATTGTTGTTGTGTATACATGTAACTATCATTTTTTACCAGTTTTATTTCACATCCACCTGCAGAACAAACAGTAATATTTCAAAAGACCCAATCCCCTTCAATCCACTAACTCTCACCAATGGATACCCAAATGCCCCTGCCCTGTCCGTAGCCTAGATTTTTTTTTTTAGAGAACTGGCACAGGTGACCTGAATATGGCCTAGCTGTGTGTGGGCCTGTACTGCTCCCTCGTTGAGTACATGACCTCTCGACCTTCTCACTGCACTTCTTTGTAGGGAGCCTGCAATGACATGCGCAAATTTGTGTGCTTAGGATATGAGAGGAAAGTGCAAGCGACTGTGCGAATCATTGCTCCGCTGCGTAATTCACCCTGACATGTGTTACACTGTATTGCTGATTATAGTTTTGTCTTTTTTTCGTGACAGGATATTAGGATGCCGCACTGTGCAATTGATAATTCCTTTAAAGCATTTTTTATACGTGTACTTGTGCAAGGTATGTCCATGAATTTATGATTTCTGTTAAAGTTTTAAGAATTATGAAATGATTAATGAAAGTAGTTCAGAGGTCTTAGAGACGAAGTGGTCTCACAGTGCATTTTTAAATGTATTGCTTTATCTATTGCTTCATCTCTGTTAATTTCTTCAGCTCTTGATATTTTTTTATTTCTCTATTTTTCATTCCAGGTCTTTGTAATTTCGTGGATATATTGGAAATATGAACTATTATGGACCCACACCAGATGAGTGAGTATTGTTTGTTTCTTTTGCTGTCCTTGCCCCAATACTTTTTATGCAACATATTTTTATGATTATTTAGTTTTCTATCATGTGTTTGCAAAATGTTTTAAAGGTAAACTAGCCCGAGATCTTGATGTACTGCCAGTGGAAGGAGAAAAATACATTAATCGGATTGTGGAAATTTGAACCAAATCGGACAATCCAATCAGAAGTTATATTTACACCCCTCATGGTCTCCTTGAGTTGAGTTAGCATTCTACAGTGTATAGGCACAAAATGGCTCCTAACATGAAGAACTCTCCATTCAGTTTGTACACAGAATTTCAAATTTTCTTCTTCTTCTTTTTTTTTTATAGAAAAGTAGACAAAATGTTTGCTTTTTTGTTCAATTATGATACATATATGGACATACTGATTCTGCATGCATTTTTATACAATCTTTTTGATTCATTGTCTACTTTTCTTTAAAAGTCTTGAACAAAATATGAAATTCTGTGTACAATGTGAATGGAGGGTTCAACATTCTCCATATTGGTAGCCATTTGTTCTGAACTGCATTCTACAGGTTTTGTATTTAAAAGGAAGTCCATCATTTACAGATGAATGCTCCAATACTCCTGAATGAATGGAAAATGGCTCGTTTTATAATCTGAAAGGTCAAATCCAAAGGTCATGTTGTTATAAACTGCTTTCAAAGCTTTAGAATAACATACCATTGAAATATTCTTCTAAGAGAACAACAATTGTTGTTATTTTCGTTTGAAATATGCAAAACTGCCAGATGTTAAATGCTATCTAAAAAGTGATTGATTGTGTAAATAAACCTAGGTGTGAAAATATTATGCTTCAAATCAATGTTTAGTGCCAAAAAAAGGTAAGATTGAAAATATGATCTATCTACATTGTAGACACACTTTTTGGTAATAGTGGTATACTTTATTCAATTTTCATACATATACATACATATCTTTTTGTATTCTTTATTGTTTTTTCATCAATACATGTAGGTCAGACAGCTTGATTTGACTATTGTTCTAAATAATGAATTCTTAATGTGTGACAATGTCTTTAAATTTTGCCATTTTTACCCTCCTACTGTAGATATGCCAACAAGGGGAAAAGCTCAGTAATAGATTCTCAGAAAAGAAGATGCAAACTGTATGTCACTAGACATGCGAATGAAGTGGCATCTTGTCAAAGATATTGAAATGGAAAGGCATTATCAATCACATTTTAAAAAGTAAATTGCAAGTTTAACATACCTTCCTAGAACAGCTACAGGGTGTACTTTAGATAACCATAGAGAATGGTTTTGAGATCATATTTCTTGTTTTTTTTTTTTTGCTCTGATCATGTTCCCATAATTTATTATTTGCTATCCGCTACTTCATTTTATAGAAACTTTTACCAATATATGTATTTACTATTATAACCGTTTGGTTGAAATACATCTCATTCAGCTTATTCCATTATTTTGAAGGGAAATCATGGAAATTTAATTTGTATGTCAGTTACATGTATCTAGTGCACTGTACAGTTGGTGCCTTTTAGTTCAGGTTTTACCCTGTGTATTGAAAATTATGATAATGTATTATAAATTTCATCAGCAATGCACAATGGCATGTACACATGAAATGTGTACAAGCTGTATTGTACTTTACACATTCCTCCAAATTATTGCAATCAGGCAAGGGCATGCTAAATTAATTGAGCCAATATCCAGAAGAATTTGTCCCCAGAATTGAATCAGTATCCCCTTACATATGGGAGCCCACTTATTGAGCAATCTGTTCGGGACCTGCGACAATCTCATTATTTTTCAGCCCGCAATTTTCCATTTTCTGTGTTTGAGAATCTTTCCGATTGTTCTTGGCAACCCAGTTCTGGGGTGACGTGTTAGTCTGTTTTCAGGGTTTTCATGATTTTTTTTTTTTTACATAAAAAGCAATCAGTGAGGACTACTGTTTGATGTGCACACAGATAAAAGCACAATTGGGATTTTAAACCAGTAAAGAAATGATGATGTAATACTGATTGACAAGCCTTATCTGTCTGCCAATTGATCTGGATATTTTTTTAAAACAAATTATTCATAAGAAGGATATTTGTGCATACAGTGTATCAGTGATTAATTGTAATCCAACAGCAGCCATTGGGTGACTTCAAGTACGGTGTTTGGTGTTGGTGTTGGTGTTGAGAGAGCAAAACGGTCCGTAAACTGAGCCCTAACACCGTTGGTCAGTTTACAGAAGTGATACAGAAACGACCGGAAATAAGTCAGAATCTTGCGAGGTCTACCTCAAACACCGACAGACTTCAAGTTTGGTGCTGAGGCTGGTGTTGGTTCAGTTGCTGCAACACCAACACCAGCGTTCAACACCGTACTTGAAGTCACCCATTGTGCATCCACCTGCTTTCCATGGTACCCTTCATTATCCACTAGCATTTACATTGTATATTACATGTAGGATAGTACAAGACACCATGGTTATAGCAGATAATCAGAAAGGTTTGTAAGGAGACAGGTGTGATGCATAATGTTAAAGTCAGTCCGTCATGATCGATATGATTTCGGGATGGGAGCACGAACGAACGGCATATTGGCAACAATGATATTTGAAAATTTCCTTGCTTACGCACCTTGCCAAGCTCAGACACTCAGAACACTTCGTACAAATTTCCGATCCGTGTAATTGTCGTTGCGTGTAATTTTGAGTCCCCTCTTCAGCTTCGATTTTTCTAAAAATGCGTGGAACGCATGTATGTGATTGCCGAGCTGCAAGCTAGCGAAATATAACTTGCTCACTCGCTATTCCAGGTTAATGCCATGGTTTTTCTGTTCGCCAATCTTCGTAATCAAAATGGCAGCGGCCAGGCCATGTCCTCTGAGCGTCATGTCGCCTCGACTTTAATTGGTGTGTTTTTAATTGTTCCGGGTATATCTATTGATTTCCGTTCCTCCCTTTTGGGCGCAAGCGGTCAAAAAAAGATAGAGAATATGGATTCAGCTTGGTGTGTAATACCGCTGAAATAGAATTATCTTGTGGTGAGAGATGAAGAATATCCGTCCCTATTATCTGGGTTCTTGAACCGAGAGCTGGAATGGATGTCTGGAATGAAGGCTGTACATGTACGATGGTGTGTGCCTTTAAAGCTATACCTGGTTATTTCCCGTTGTTTGAAGACAGATCGGGTTCCCCCTTCGTCTTCTAACTGAACAGATAATGCAATGCCCACTCTGCCAATTCACTCAATGTTTGTTGTCAATGATTGTATGAGGGGGGGGGGGGGGGGGGGGGG
>BQKZ01000090.1:124004-137802 GCA_036244855.1 Temnopleurus reevesii
ATATATTTAATGTTACAATTTTTCAATTTTGAGGGCAACATAAAGAGAGATGAAAACAAAGTTTCAAGTCAGTATTGAATTTTGAATTTAACATTTATTTTGTTTTTCACAAACATAATCAATATATAAAGTAATGTAACAAAGTAGAAAAATTAAAGGAGGCTAGTACCCTGAAAACATAGCTTGAGTTCAGGTTGTCTTGACAAAGCGAACAAGTACTTTAATAAATAAAATAATCTATCTAAAGAAAATAAACTTGTATTTTGAAAAAAACAACTGAAAGAATAAAACAAAATGGTAAAAGAAAATGGAATAAACGAGTCAGATCATATGAATGGTGAGGAAGAAGAAGAGGAAGATGAAAAGAAATTGAGGATTTGGCATTATCATTTTAATGAATGTCACAAGAAAATCTGGTGTAATTGATTAATTTAGCATCCTGGTTTTCGCTGTGTCTGAAGAAAAATGAGATGTCATTTTTCATTTTGCGATAATTAAGCCATTTCTTGCTCGATTTTACTCAAATAAACTATGAACATGCACGAGGTTGCCATTGAAAAACTGCATTATGGTAATACTTTTATTGCAGCTCACAAAGTAGTTAAATCTCTCCCAATATTGGTCTATAGGTTTAATGTGCACAAAATTGTTATTGCTTCTGTGTTTGTCCTATGCACTATCTTTTTAGTCATGAATCGTTAATAATTTTTAAAAAAGTAACTCCAAACTTGAAGAGTTTATGAATACTTTGTACACAAGCTTGAGAAGTTGAGTGTATTGAATGGAGAAAAAAAATGGTTTGAGGCTCTAGTGATGATAGAAATAAAGAGCGAGAAAGAGATGGAGAGAGTGATAGACAGAAAGGTAGGAAGATGAGGGAAGAGGGGGGGGCATTGAGCTTCGAGAGCCACTGTTTTTTTTTCTTCAACAAAATATTGCGAACCTAGATTGCAATCATTGGCACATATGTACTTGAAAGCAATGTGGAAAGAAATCACAATGCCTGTGCCCCACAAGTATTGATTTGCAAAATGCGTAAGTAGAAGGGCAAAAATCAATAGCATCGCTGAGTAACTGATATTCAAGTCATACATTTTAATCTCCTTGAGTGTTCCAGAATGCTTTTTTGTGTGATTTCTTATCCCACTCTTTCTGATATCGATGAACCGGGCTCATGTAGCCCAATATCTATGCCACTTTCTCTCTTTCTATCTTCAATTTGGGGAGATGATTTGGGGAGATATGATATGATTAATTTCAAGATATTAAACAGACTGTGAAATGGAAAAGAAATACTAGATGATGAATGGAATTACACTGGCACAGATTTGTCCTACACTGTATATACTTGCATATCTGTGAGCCAATATTTTAGCATACAGATATTTTTTGGTTTTTGTTTGTTTGTTTGATATTTTAGTGTTTTTGGTACAGTTGGCATGTTAGCTTATTGATATTTTCATATTTGGAACAGTGTTGTATTTTTATGCACCATAAGATTGTTAACCATTCAAATTCCAGAAGATTTATTAGACTTTTACAATGTATGTGACTATTTTTTTTAAAGATTTCTGTTCAATTATATACCAGGACAGTCAATACTTCTGCACGATTTGGCAAGGCTAGCGCCACGAAATTAAATCAAGAAAAATAAATGCAGCGAAAATTTCAGCTTACATTATGCCATACATGTATGTAGCTTCAGAAAAGACACAAGTGCAGTATCATACTGCACTACAGTACGCTGTATATACATGTACATTGAATTTGTACTTGTACAGCCGAATAACTGCATTAATTAAGCTCACTCACAACTAATTATGCAAAATTTAATCCCAGGCTTTTCAATTAAATCCTCGCCATTGCCTGAATGTTGATCGTGGCAGTGTTTGCTGAGCACTAATATCATTTATGAAAAATAAACTTTTTATTTTGAATGATGGGTTGAGTCATGATGTACATGTATATCATGTAGTCTCATATAAACAGGGAATTTTTTTTATGAATTTCACAAATTTGATTAGCAGTTTTAGACATTGAGGAAATATTTCCAGCACTTTACTGTACAATTCTACTTGAAAAAGTTGTTAAACAAAATGTCTTTTGCGTAGAAATTATGCCTAAATGCATTGCAAATTGCGATGCGATACCAGGAAAAATATTCCCTGCACATATCAGGCGATGTAGGTACAAAATGTAAATGATGATTTTATTTGCTACTACATGTATGACAACATTTGGTCTTGTGGTTTTGAGGAATGATTTAGAGAAAATATATTTTATTTAATTTCTTTCAATTTAGAGTCTACTTTTAATATCTCTGTAATCTTCCAGTTTGATGCAAACTCTTTTCCCAGTTCTTTTCAGGTTTTGTTTTGAGATTGTCATTAGAAAGTGTTGGTAACCGGCATGTGTATAACTCGCCGTATCGCGGTAGAAAAAGCTAATCTTTGCAATTCCTTTGAGTACAAATATAGAAAATTATCCTCCATAATGGGTCATACTTGAATAATCCCAGTATACTGAACACTTACATGTAAAGCAGCATTTACACAAAATACAGTCAAACCTGCTTTAACAACCACCTACATAGAAAGACCACCTGTTTCTTTACTCCCAAGAACGCAATTTGCATGAAAATGAACCTGTGTATAGAGACCACAGTCTCCTGTTTAAGACCATATTTTCTGTCTCCTTTGGGTGGTCTTTACAGACAGGTTTGACCGTATAGTATTATTCTCACATTAACGGTATGAAGTGGATCAAAGACTTTCACCTCGGCACGCATCTTCTTGCCCAAATGTGCATCTTCTTCATCAACCCAACTATTAGGATCATTAATTGTTCAAATAATGGTTCTTTCTGACACCTCTAAGTGCCTGATATTGGGGAGGAAATTCAATATGGGAGGAGGCCATGGGTTGACCTTTTTTTCTCTATGAATGACTGGCAGATTTATAATCTTATGCGAAATGTTGTGAGTCATTCATCAGCAAGTGCATGTAGGGCTGGGAGAAGCAGTCGTGAATAAAGGCTCTGTTTACACTAGTCACTAGCTGAGGTACAGTAGTTACTAGCTGCAGTGGTCAATCCAAAGTCATATCTGGGTTTTTACCATCATTCAGTTCACAAGAGGCAAGTATCTTCATATTTGGATAATACCTGCCAACCATTATGATTTTATGTTTCAGTAAGATTGCGTGGCTTAAAAACATAACAACTTTTTTTTAAATTCACAAGTTAGATTTTTAAAAATATTAGCATCATACTTTCATGTACAGGTGTACATTTTCTGAAATATTGAGTGAGAGTAAGATTTAATCCTTTTTGCATGAGAAAATAACATTTTTGTAATCCGGGAGTAAGATTTTTCACTTTGAAAGGTTGGCAGGTATGCTATAGATATCAGCAGTGAATAGAATATCAGCATACCATCATGCTTTTATCTGTCTTCTCAGATAATATTAATTATCAGATAAAAGTCTAAATAGGCGGGTTTATGAACAGATGCAAATTTTATGCATTCTTCGTACACAAAGTCTGTTCTCAACAACGCAAATGGTATAGCAACAAATGATGTATCAAATTATGTGGGACATTAGAAAAATGAGACCTTATTTGCATTAAAAAAGATTGAAACTGAAATTCTGTTTCAGACTTTACAGATCTGTAAGGCTACATGTACATGAAACACACTTTCCATTTGTAAGACCTACCATTTCATGGCCCCCAGAAATGGCAAGTATCTTGTCAAACATGGGTCAGATTTCGCTACAAACATGCACGTCAAGCATATGTGCATCTTTTTGATGATGGACTGTGAGGAATAATAATGAACACCCTCGTTAAATTTTTGATGCACCAACAAGGGATTTGGTGAAATAAAAGACCTGAGAATACATACAATACAAGATGAAATGACTGATATCGATGCAGTATTCTTGGTAGATCTACAGCTACATTGGGTGACTTCAAGTACGGTGTTGAACGCTGGTGTTGGTGTTGCAGCAAAACCAACACCAGCCTCAACACCAAACTTGAAGTCTTTCGGTGTTTGGGGTAGACCTCGCAAGATTCTGACGTATTTCCGGTCGTTTCTGTATCACTTCTGTAAACTGACCAACGGTGTTGGAGCTCGGTTTACGAACGGTTTTGCTCTCTCAACACCAACACCAACACCAACACCGAACACTGTACTTGAAGTCACCCATTGGGTGTTTTGATTCACCAAAATTGCTGAAATCTGTGGCACTAAACATAACACATATTACTAGAAGGTGAAAATGGGATGGGCCACACAAATTACAGCTGTTATGCCGTAAAGATAGGCTTAAAATTTCTGCTCAAGACAACATTTTCGTACAAAAAAGAACAAACCTATTTGTATTAACTTTATTAAACCCACTGACAACGGGAACCGGATGGTCCCTGCATGAATTCTATGGGAATTGCAGAATTCAGCATTCAATGGGTTAAATTCTTTCTTTATTCATGTTTGATAAAGAATGTGAACAAACCCACTGACAACGGAACCCGATGGTCCCTGCATGAATTCTATGGCAATTGCAGAATTCAGTAGTCAATGGGTTAAATTCTTTCTTTAGTCATGTTTGATAAAGAATGTGAACAAACCCACTGACAACGGAACCTGATGACCACTACACAAATTCTATGGCAATTGCAGAATTCAGTAGTCAGTGGGTTAAATTAATTCTTTATTCATGTTTGATATAGAATGTGAACAAACCAGCCATTCGTTTTCTCAACATTATTCGCTAATGCGGTCCCATTACCCATGAGTAATACCCGAGTATTTTCATTGCACATTAAACCATATATTGGAAAAGGTATGGTTTTTAAGTGGTAGACTTTGGCTCTCATTTTTCAATAAAACGGGGGAAAATATAAAATGTTTGGTAAATTTAGAGACCCCTGAAGACCTTTTAAATGCAATTTAGTGAATAAATGCAGGCACTCCACTCCATATTTTTAATGGCTCGATGGCGGATAGGGCTCGGTGTCGGGTTACATGAATGAGTTTTGGAGACGAGCCCAATGATGTCTATTGGGCATCTCTCGCATTTCACTGGTTGACATCACGAAAACAAATGTCAGGTGTCTTTCCTTTTTCTTGCTCTTTTCAAATGTTGAACTTGATGGAGAAATATATTGTTTTTCAACAGGAGGGCCAAAGAAGAATGATTGATAGAATGAGCTAAATAGTCCAACTACTAGCTAACAATATTTCAATGATATTAATTGAAGTGATGTTAATGAAAGTTATTTTACCCTCAGTTTCTGATAGAAATGTGGATTGGATTATATCTCAACCTATTTTTCAGTAAACCCTTGTAAAATTAGGGAATTTATTTCATTTATCGAAAATATTTTCTTTTTATGCATGAATGCAATTGTTTCATTTTAATCATGAAGATAAATTTAAAAATAACTTGCAAGAATCAAGTTATGTGGCAAATTCAATTATGAATCCAACAGTCAAACCTGTTTTTTCTTTTATTTTGTAGTATTTGGAATAAAACGAAAAACTTCAATAGAAAAATGTAAGGATATGAAACGAAGAGTGTTGCTTGTTTAGTTAATTAACAAATTTCATTTTGCTGTATTAAGAAAATATTGATTTATGGAGTTCAGCTGATCATATTGCACGATAGCCAATATACACTCTGCACTTGGTCATTAGAATCTGCACAGTGTAGCAGAAATGATTGGAAATGAGCAAAGCCTGTGTAAAATGCAATGTAAACAATGTGGGCAATACACTTTGGACACCTGTCTCTATTTACACTACCTCATGTACATTACAAGTAAAGGTACATACAAGATGTAAATTTCATTTTCACCATTCCTGGTGACCCCTTTGTTCAGTTTAGTGTCAAGTGCATTGGGTGTAATTACTGGGATCCTGTGCTGGAAATTGCTCTCTTTGTGTTTTTAATTTGCCTTTTCCAAAGCCTGGTTTTAGCCAGGTACATGTATACTTTGGAGTTTTTAATTCTGGCATTGATTTTAATACTGCCAGCCCCCATCCAACATGGTACTTACATTGTATTTTAGTGAAAGTTGTAAATTGGCTTTTTAAAGGGGAATTTACCACATTTGTTAATGTTCTATCAGTGAATGGAGAAAAATGTGATGATCAAACTGTGAAGATTTGAGTAAAATTAAATCATTTGTTGATAAGTTATGAAATTTCAAAGTCTTTGATTAATTAACACCTCTCATGGGCTCTTTGAGTTGGCAACCTACAGGCACAAAATGGCTGCAATCATGGAAAATTCTCCATTCACTTTGTACACAGAATTTCACATTTTCTTTGTTTTGTAGAAAAGTAGCCAAAATTCAATACATGTAGTATCAGTATTTTGCAATTACAGTTAAGTGCATCTATGAAAATGAAATACTAAATGGAAAGGTGGTATTGATTATTAAATCTGAAGATGATTACTTCAATACATGTAATATAAAAGTGCGAGTTACAGCTTTTTATTACCATGCATCCATGTTGAAATGCAAATGAAATGATGAGGAGAAAAGCTGAGCTGGATGCTCTAATCACATTATTGGTCTGCACAGTTCATGGCACCCATTCAAATGTTTTCACAGCAATGACGTATTTGACATTCTCTTCTGTACGAGCGATCGTTTTTGTAAGCATCTGCATAAACAGACATTGGCTTTGCACAATTAAAGAAAAGCCAGCAATGTTTTAGTGAGATACATACATGAACATACAGTAATAGTTTCCTTCATTTACATAACAGTTGTGACAAGCTGTGAGCATTGTGATAATACATTTAGGTTTTGTGAGAATGGTATGAAAAATAGCGGCCAATCTACAGATTATTGATTACATGTAATTATTACCCCTATTGACTGAAAATTTGGATGTTCATTTTTGTGACTACTTTGAGCAAAACAAAACATACATACATATGTCACTTTGAATGCTTTCTAAATTCGTATGTAGGAATCATGATAGTAGTGTGATTTGTCATATCTTATTCATTCTCATTTCATTTATTTTCTAAATCATTCATTCATTCACTCATAAATTCTCTCTGAATAGAGAAAAGACAGTGGAATTGAATGTAGATATGATTAAAAAGTAACAATGGAAAATTGGGTAGATTGCAAGTGAGAGAAAAATTCCAATAGAGGATATTTAAAAATGATAACCTTGTAATATCTTCATTACATTGTCTTCTCTACATTTTAGTACATAAAACAAATAAGAATATTTCCGTTGACTATCATCCACAAACTGCCTTTTTATAAATGTAAATCCCAGGGGCAGGTCAAAAAGAGAAGAATCACTACAATCAATCAATTGCCTTTGTTCTAACCAGGGTCAAAGCTTTTCCTAGGGCTTTGAGTGCCGAAGAAAAGAGGCAAATGAATTGGAATATATACTCACGAACTATCAATTACACACGCCGCTGCCTTTCCATTCAAAGCCCACCTCACGTGCCACAAGCTTGTCTCAACTGATACAAAATTAATTTCCGTTCCCAGTTACTATTAGCGGTAATTTGACGTAATGTGGAGCCGGCAACTGGGTTAATTGCATCAAGAGTATTTTTCTATCATTTTATTCCTTTAGTGGTGCATTAATTAAGTACTTTTCATTCAATATGGGGAGTATGACAATGTTTGTTTTTAGAATTTTCTTTGCATTCGAAGGTTAAGAATTTAATTTGATATAGAACAGAAAGTTATTAACCAAATACCTGTGCAGGAATTTAAACAATGTTCTACATGTTCATGTACATTTGATAATTTAATGAAAAATTGACAAAAAAAAACAAAACAAAACAAAAGAAAATTAGATCAATAAATTGAAAAATGAATTGGTTTCTTGCAGACCTATATCCAGTAAAGATTATTCAAGGGGTTTTCCAAGATTGCCCATCAGATACCAATTACATAAATATTTTGCTGTTAGAATTAAAGATATTTCTGTAACTATTTGGCAGGATATTTAAGGTTTAATGCAACCATTCATCGTGATAAATTGTTTCATTCATGGGTTATGATTTATCATATGTGTAGGAATTAAAGATACGTACTACTTTGTATGTGTACATTTTTTTTGTCTACCACCTCTCCTTTAAAAAAGAACAAACAAACAAAAGAAATTAATAAATTGAAAAATTGATTGCTTCTCCTAGCCCCATATTCAATCAAGGCTTTTCCAATAACACAAGATTGAATACAAGATGGACATTCTATTTTTGATTATATAGATTACTTTGTTATTAAGATTGAAGACATTTACAAATTATTTGACAGTACTGTTCAACTTATTTTCGAAAGAGATGATAGGTATTACTATTTCATTAAAATGGAAAATTGCAAAATATTATGGAAGTGAAAAGTAAATTGGCAATATTGATTGACTTGATATTTTTATTCATTTGATTGATTTAAATAAATCAATTTATTTCATAACAATGACATTGCAATTTAATCCAAACTCACATGGATAGAAAAGATAGATACATGTACATGTAAACACACAATGGTATACAAAATAACATCATTAAACTGTCAAACTGTCAAAAGCCAGCGCTGAGAATAATCTAGAATATATTCAATGAAGTTTGTTTCAAAGATCTCAAATAAGAACGTTATATATTTCTGTTACATGGATATGAGAATCTAAAATGTTAATTCCAAGAAGTCACAATTTGATTTTTGGTTTAAATTTATGTACATGAAAAATGATAAAAAGTTCCTATTGTACATATATTTTAGAATAAATCATATTTTGATGGCCAATTTGTGCCAATTTGTGCAAAAGTACAAATTCTCATTTCTATAATGTGATGTATTTCATAGAAATTTTCTTTCATTCCATTATGCAAGCATTTAATACTGCCTTTCTCTGTTGCCTTTGCTTACTCATAAAATATCCAAGGAATTATTGATTTTTCTGCTAGAATAACCACGCATTCACAATTACTTGATTTGTGAGTGGCCTCGACTCTGTAAAAATAGACAAGAAACTGGGCTTTATTAGATTTATTTCATAATAAAACTGGCTGACTACCATGGTAAACATTGCTTGAGACCTTGATGGAATGAAATTAAGTGGAGTATGATTATTTTTCTTTTTGTGAGTTCTTCACTTTAACATTTTAAAGGGTACATTTACATTATGTGTACATGCATCTACATGTAGAGGCAGAAACCAGTTTACAGACCTCATAACTGTTTTTTTTTTAATTCCAAAGTGAAATTTGCATATTAAAAATTTAATTCTTGGTGATACATGTATAGATGCAATACAATTTAAAATGATAATGGAATTAAATTGTAACAAATTATCACATTCATATTTTTTTTCATACCAAAGTGAACTTTACATATTAAAATGTGAATTGTTGCACTGTGTAAAGGCACCTGTGTTTACAGTGTGCATAGAATATATCTTAATTCGGGATGGGAATCTCGGGTGAATTTTCGTTCCATCATATGAAACGAGGAACTCTCTTTGTTATAAATATTTATATTTATTACAATTAAAGAAATAATGAGGTATTTTCCATTGAACGTTACTTCAAATTGTTAATACTGCTAATTTACAAGTTTGTTGAAAATTTAGTTGCTACAATTCTGCGTACAATATAAAGATATGACAAATGAGATGAATTATATTGATTATCCATTCTGTTCTGCTCATTCAATTCACAAATTCTTTTTTATGAAGTAAATTGACAACCTCTCATTCACAAGTGCATTTTATATGTTAAGGAGTGAAGTGCACTCAAATAACTCAAATCTAGCACACAAAAAGAAGAAAAAGAAACAGAGGAAAAAAAGCGAGAAATTGTACGTGAAGTCTGCGAGCCAGGTAGAGTCGGAGGAAAGCAAGATTTGAGAGCTTAACTATTGTTGATTCAACATCTGTGACTAACAGGAAAAGCAAACACTAAAAGGATCCCAGCCCAAGCTATTTCTGTCCCTAAATTCATAATTAATGAGAGAAAAATGGAGAGTACATGCACTTGGAGTTGTAATAGGCGAAGTTGGTGACACATGATCAACGCACATGCTTAGAATTTTTGAGAAAAGTATGATGACTAAAGGAGTGACACATGTATGTTTCAGAGGATACTTTAAAATTAGCACAATATGGAAGGGGGTATTTAAAGTCATGTGTAAGCTATTAGATTAATTCTGCACAATCATGGGATGGAGAATTTGTTTCAGTGACATTACAGAAAAATTTGAATGACATAGGATCCCCATTTGATATGCACGTGATGTACAATATGAAATTTATACAGTGTATATATATTTTTTAATATCAAGTGAAAAATTTAAGGTGAAGTTGACATGTCATTGTTGAAATGAAATGAAGAAGTTTATTTTGCCGTGCTCTGGTTGAAAGTGAACACTTGAATACCCTAGATATAAACTTTTTAAACATACAAGTACCCATAATGAGTGATTGGTATCCATACTAAAACTTGATCATGAATATGTTTATAGTTTATCTTGGTAGAAGTATACATATATATTGACAGATTGAAAAAGTACATCAGATCTGTACAAAAATGATGGCCATATTGGTTAATTATCCCCAAGGGATGAAAACATGTTAACATGCCTAAATCTCTGTATATTGAAGTAAGTCTTTCGGAAAGCTTAAAGTCGAACATTGTCAGGCATTCTTCTTTTTTTTTTGTTATATTAATTACAAAGAACATTGACTTTGAGAGCAACATGTATGGTTTAATGAAATTTTGTGTAAATGCATTTTGAGGCCCAGATGCTACATTGTATATTCAAAATTTTGAATTTGTAAAGACTAATAATGCAACCCGATATATCAAATTGCATTATTGATTTGAGATGGAATAAATCATTGATTGCATATTTTTCTTGAACATTTAGATTGAGGGGCACAAATTTTCTTTCTTCTTCGTTCTTCTTCTCCTTCTTCTTCTTCTTCTTCTTCTTCTTCTTCTTCTTCTTCTTCTTCTCCTTCTTCTTCTTCTTCTTCTTCTTCTTCTTCTTCTTCTTCTTCTTCTTCTTCTTCTTCTTATTCTTCTTCTTCAATGTCATCATCAGCATTCTACACTGTACCTCATTTTTATTTTTGTGCACCATGATGATGATCATTATACTTTTTATCATCTATTTTTTAAACGCCTTAGCATTATACATTCTTTGAAAAAATAGACCGTCACTGAAAATTGTTCACCACTCTTTTGTGAAAATCTAACAAATCATGCTAATGTTCTATAATGTCATGATTTTTTTTTAGAATTGAAGTCTGAACCTCCCGATCAAACTCAAACCCCAAATTTTACAAGTTTTTAATTCAAATATTTTTGTGTGCTTTTCTTGTTTCTCCTTGACCTAGCAGTGGCTTTGGGCATCCCATCATCAAGTCCGAACCACAAGACTACCCCGTGATCAAACCCGAACCGCAGCAAGCCTACCCAACCATCAAAGCAGAACCCCAGGACACTTACCACCCTCAGTACAACCACCCCCACCATCAACACCACCACCCTGGCGGTGGTGGGGGTGGGGGCGGCGGCGGCGGAGGCGGGGGCATGCCACCTTACAATGGCGGTCACTACATCCCGCCCCCACCAGTCATCCAGACGCCCTCGCCTGACCCTCAGCAGCAGATGAAGCCGGGCAAGAAGCCGAAGCAGGAGAAGGTGACGGATAATAAGATGAAGGAGAAGAAACCGAGGAGAAAGGTGGATAGATTCAATGGGATGCCTGAGGAGGAGGTCGTCAAGAGGACGTTACCGGACATCCTGGTTCACAATCTTGATATTGTCATTGTAAGTCACACTCCTTCATCTACATCCAGTGATGGNATTTAAATCAGTGAACTTGACAAGTCATTGTTGAAATCTTCACGAAGAGGCTTACATGTATTTTGCCGTGCTCTGCATGAAAGTCAACAAACCCTTAATGTAAATCAATATAAACTTTTTGAACATATGAGTACCCATAATGAGTGATTGGTATCCATATGCAGTAGGAGACAGGAAGCTCCAAAATTTGGCACAATTTTGAATTATTAAATTATTAAATTGGCTAAAATTAATGCATAACATATATTTTTTTTTAGTTATTTCCAATTTGAATATGAATATATTTATAGTTTATATGATAAAAGTATATTTCAAACTGAACAGATTACAAAATCATATGAACTATGATGCCTAAATGTCTGTATATAAAAGTGATAGTGTAAAGTCAAGCTGAAAGTGGATTATTATCAACCATACAGTTTTTTATAACAAAGAACATTGACTTTGATATCAACACATAAGGTTTAATGAAATTTGGTTGAAATTCATTTTGAGGCCTAGGTACTACATTGTATTTTCAAAATTCTGAATTAATAAAGACTAATAATGCAAACCGATATCAAATTGCATTATTGATTTGAGATGGAATAAATCATTGATTGCATATTTTTCTTGAACTCTAAGACTGAGGGGCACAAATTTTTTGTGTATATACAATATATGTAAGAAAGGTGCAATTTTTCCCCAGCATGCACATGTACATGTATAGGGGCTTCCCTTCTATATAAAATCGGATTCCTTTCTATAGATATAAAATCTGATTTCTTTGCTGCCTCCTTCTTTCTCTTCTACTTTTCTTCTCCTTTATTCTTCCTCTTTTTCTTCTTTTTTCTTCATTCTTGTTCTTGTTCTTGTTCCTCTTGTTCTTTTTCTTTTTCTTCTTTAATATCGTCTTTGTCGTCATTCTACCTCGTTTTGATTTTCCCTTCATTGCATCAAATACGCTGTTGAAAAAAGAAACTAACGCTACCTCGGTCTTTTCAACGTGAAAAGCTCAATTCTTTTAGTTTTGTGCCCCATGATGATGATCATTATCATCATTAATTTTTAAAATGCCTAAGCTTTTTAAGCATTCTTGGAAAAATAGACCATAGCTAAATATTGTTGACCACTCTTTTTTGTGTCATTGAATGAATCATGCTAATGTTCAAGAGCGTCCTTAAATTTTCTTTTGTTTAAATTGAACTTTTCTTCAATTTAGGCATCCCACATCAAGTCTAAATCATCTGTACCTCCCGTTCAAACTCAAACCCCAACCTTTAGTAGTTTCTAATTAAGATATTTGTTTTGTTTTTCTCATTTATCCCTGACCTAGCAGTGGCTTTGGGCATCCCATCATCAAGTCTGAACCACAAGACTACCCCGTGATCAAACCCGAACCGCAGCAAGCCTACCCCACCATCAAAGCAGAACCCCAGGACACTTACCACCCTCAGTACAACCACCCCCACCATCAACACCACCACCCTGGCGGTGGTGGGGGTGGGGGCGGCGGCGGCGGAGGCGGGGGCATGCCACCTTACAATGGCGGTCACTACATCCCGCCCCCACCGGTCATCCAGACGCCCTCGCCTGACCCTCAGCAGCAGATGAAGCCGGGCAAGAAGCCGAAGCAGGAGAAGGTGACGGATAATAAGATGAAGGAGAAGAAGCCGAGGAGAAAGGTTGATAGGTTCAATGGGATGCCTGAGGAGGAGGTCGTCAAGAGGACGTTACCGGACATCCTGGTTCACAATCTTGATATTGTCATTGTAAGTCACACTCCTTCATCTTCTTTTCACCCTAAGTACTCGGAGGTTAAAAGAAGAGTCTACCCACAAATTTTATTTTCTTAACAGAGGGATTACCTTTTACTGAACATATATTGACCATTAAAAACAACTGTAAGTCAATAATATTTGTTTAATTGATATTTTAAATAATCACGTGACTGC
>BQKZ01000090.1:141732-155790 GCA_036244855.1 Temnopleurus reevesii
GGGGAACCAACCCCAGGGATTACCATGCTCACATGGAATGAAGAAAAATCAAATCAATATCTGAAAATTTGAGGAAAATCTGACAACCAGTTCAAAAGTTATGGATTTTTAAATTCTCAATGATATCACAATCCCTGCTGATGATGGGGATCTGTGCAATTGGCAACATCGACTGAATCGTTGACGTTATTCACCATAACAGAACTCCTCCTGTAGTCAGAAAGAAATTCTCCACCCTTCTTTTCTATTAAAAAATAATGGTAGAGCATGTGTTTTCACAATACAGAAGTATCTTGGGCTATAATTAATTTTGGTCAGAGCTTTAAAAGATTGAATGAGATTAGAATCATTCGTTGTCTCCATCTACTTTGTTTGTTATGACCATAGTGATGATGATGATGATGAAGTGGATGTCTATAGAATTTTATTTCCTTTGTTGCTTAATATAACTATATCTTGTGCATGTGCATTTTCTTATAATAATAATGGTGGCTATTTTGATAGCACACAGTTACACCTTATGATGATCAAGAATGGCGCTTTAGCAACAAAGAAACAAAGAAAAAGATAGCGAAAACATGAAGAAGATAGAATTTCCCTTTTTAATCTCCGAGTGTGAGTCACCTTATCAGTATTTGGAATCAGAAAGTTAGGATGTTAGGATATGCATTAATTTTGCAGAAGTATGAATTAACGGTACTGTACCATTTGGTAAATGGTGTATGAATATTCATGAGTGTGTATGAGTGGGAGATGAACGTGACTAATGAGAGGCATGAAGTGTGGAAAGTACACAGAGAAAGAGAGAGGATGTTGGGGGGGGGGGTAGAAGAGAAAAAGAAAAATATATGGAGAAAGAGTAAGAAAGAGAGAATGGTACATATGCAGCAATAGAGCAGCTGCTATTTAGACGGTACATGTATTTGATTTGAATTGATTGGATTTTATTCATCATAATGCAAGAAAAAATACCATGACAAGGATTGTTGTTGCAAATGGCATCTACACTACTTACTAAGAAGATCAAAGGATCACCCCTCAATGTAAAATTTGAACCAGTCTTATATCTGGAAATAAACAAGTGCAATTGTCATGTAACATCAAATGCACTGTCAATCAATTTCACAAACGAGCTACAGTCAAACCTGTCTACAGAGGCCACCGCAAGGGAAACAGAAAAACTGGCCACTGTAGACAGGTGGCCTCTATAGACAGTTTCTATAACATGCATTTTCAACTGGAGGGAATCAATTTAAGTGGCCACTATAGACAGTGGACACTATAGACAGGTTTGACTGTATTTCAGTCATTACATGACGTCTTTTGCTCCAGTACACATGAAAATTGCGACCATTCTAAAGTAGTGTATAATGAATGAATGATACAATAGGAAAGGAAATATTTAATACTGGGGTGTATCTTCATTTGAAATACATATTTATGTATGGAGTCCAAACATTTCAAAAGGAATCCCATAGGACTTGTGGCCTTTTGCAGCATTTAGCCACTGCTCTACTTACATATTTAACTATTCAAGTCATGGATGAAATATGTCTTGCAAGATAGGGAGAGAAATTCAACAATAGAAACAACTCTCCATTCAAAATTATTAGCACAAGCTATTATATTACAAGAAGTTATGTTGCCAATCTTTTTGAAGGAAATATTTACGCATTTTATGAATGACTAGGAAGGCATTCTCTCCCTTTTCTATGAGAGCTAAATTATTAAAGCTTGAAAGGAGAATCATTTATTTTATCCATTTTCTTTTGATTATTGTGTCCCTGGTGATCTGCTGATTTGCTAGGTGTGCATGATTCTACTGATTTTCCTGAAGATGCTGGTAACATGCTGAGTGAAATGTCAAGAATGGGGCATTTATTTTCTATATGTTACCACCCGATTTTGGAAATAATTCGTATTAGCATTCAATATTGGTATTTTGACAAATAAAATCTTAATTCTTGTTCTGAAAACTCATTTGAATACTATAACCTATATTGTGCTAATTGTCTTTATGCCAGATTTATCGGGCAAATCAGTTTCATATCATAGCCACTTTTAAGGCTGCGCTGACTGTTGTGACTTCCTTATGACTTGGAGCCACTCTGAGGTTTTTCAAAAAATTGCTTTGAATATCAAGAACCTTGATCAAAGATTTTCTATGTGTTTGATTTTGAACACTTTCTTCTAAAATCGAATCTTAAGCCAGTTGTAGAGTGTGCGATAGGCTTTACTTTTTCAAAAAAGATAATTTGGTGAACTCTTAAATCCATTACCCATTGTTCTCTGTGCTAATTCTTCAGGAAAGAGATCAAAGAGGGAGCAAAGGTAGTGGTGGAAAAGATCCAGAAGTTCCGTCCTTTAATAGCCTGCTTTAACGGGAAAGGTATCTATGAGATCTACAGCGGCAAGAAAGACTTTGAGGTTGGCAGACAACCCGAGAACATTCCAGGAACTGAAACCGTAAGTCAGGCAAACCTCTCAAAATCTCACTTTGATATTATATGTCTTTAAAGAATAAGAGAAAATTATATTATACATGCACCAACTTATTAAAATCAAACGTTTACATTCACAAGATTTCAGCAAAGAAAGAAGATGTGATTGACTAGAAGTCATAAATTAAGATCCTTATTTTATACATGAAATTTTGTTATTCGCAGTTAGATTTGAGAGAAGGATAAAGTTGTGATTTAGTTCAAGTTGCAAATGATTGTTACTGGTCAATAAAAATCCTTGTTCCACACAGAACATTTTAACGAGGTAGCTGTTATTGAATGCTTTTGTCATTTCGTCAATCCAGTCATTTTTCCATGAGAATCTTTTTAAAGGAAATATAAGACAATTGATTTTCAGTCTAAAGTTAATTACAACTAAATGTATCTGTCTACACTCTATGAGGTAATCATCATGAATGTAATGTAATTTTCCTTCCTATACACTCTTTCGGGAAGGGGGAATAAAAATATGCAATCATGATATTTACCATTTATTCTGGGCTCATTGCTGTTTGTATTACTGTAAGTGGTGCAAAAATCTGAAAGAGCAAAATTTCTTTCATCAAAAAGGATCAAAGATGGTTTTATAAAATTCTTAGAGTAATCAAAATCTGCACTCATTTATTAAAGCTCGTGTTATTTCACACTTCTATATCAAGCTTCTTTTGTATGAAATGATGCATTGTGATGGAGTGGTAAAAGCTTTTGTTTTGCTTGGTTTCAGGTTGTTTATGTTATGCCTTCATCTAGTGCAAGATGCTCACAGTTTCCCAGAGCACAGGACAAAGTTCCGTTCTACATTACGCTAAAAGAGTTGAGAGATAAACTCAAAGGGACTCCATTATCTGAGATTAGAAGACCGCCCATTGAAACCATGCCGCCAACCCCTGTCAAATCAAAGAGTAAGAAGAAACAGCAACAACAACAACAACAGCAGCAGCAACAACAAATACAGCAGCAGCAGCAGATACCGCAACAGCAGCCGCCCATGCACCCAGCGTTGCCAGCGCCACCACCACAGGTCCAGCACCATCCAGGGGTGAAATAGGAACCGGTTGATGGCGGGTACCCTGGGGGGATGGGGGGCTGTGGGTTTCCCGGACAAGCCCCCATTCACGGAGGAGTCGAGATCAAGAGAGAACCGGGCCTTGACCCGCCTCACATGCCATCAAATCCACCGCCTTACTATCACCACGTATCCCAGCCTCAACCCCAGCTGCTGCCTCCTCCCCCTCCCCAACAGATGGGGGCGGGGAGCACGGGGTTCACCCAACTGCAGAGATCTGAGAACTCGTTCGGCGTAAAGCAGGAGGGTGGGGATTATACGTTATGTTCGTCCGGCTGGAATTCCGGTCAGAGTATGTCGGTCATCAAGCAGGAACCCATGTCGCATAATTACGGACAATACGACGTTCAGCACGTGCATAATCCCAGCATGCTGGACCTCATGGACGATTTCTTGGATCAAATACCTTGCATCAATAACCAGGGGATGGTGGTGGGGCATCGGCAGGCCATGCCAGGCGTCCCAAGAGGACCGGCTCCCCCCGGCCAGCAGCCATACAGTAACAACCTGCACCGTCCGCCTGCACCCCCGCAGCAGTCCCCTCCCATTCCTCCCGCCGCCCAGCCTCCGCATCCACCACCAGCATCATCAGCGTCGCCGCAGCAGCCATCGCAGTCGATACCACAACCAGCGCAGCATCAGAACATCCAGCTAACCTCCATACAGGAGCGATCAAGCCCAGGTATGATGCCAGGGTTCAACCAGTCAACATACCAGAACATGCCTGCATCTGGACGCCAAGGATACTTACCAGAAGAGCCCAACCCCGGCGGCGGAGGCGGTGGCAGCGGCGGAGCAACCAACATGTGAGCATCTCCAGTAAAGGTGAGGGTACCTTTTGTCTTTTCATGTCACAAACCTAAAAACCCAGTTGGTACTTAAAAATGGTCTTTAAATCCCATTATTAGATGAATATAAATGGTCACCTTGCATTTGATCTGTCTGCCAATTCAAATTGTGTGATTTTATTATGGTCAAGCCTTTTTTTTTGTTATTTTTCTTTCGTTAAAAATCCTAATCATAAGACCTAATGTATTAGCTGGGATTTTTTTTCTCCAGATGCTCAGTATGTTGAAAATCATGTATTTTGAGTAATATGTGTACTATTTTGCAGCTTTGATGTTTTATTTTAATGTCAATGTTGAATCGCAAGTATAGGATGTCTAGTTTGTGAATTTGATGTTCGCTGCCATTTTGTGTCAGTTTCATGTTTTATGCAAAACAGTATTTTAATCATGCATATAGTAATTATTAGATTATTTCAATCTAGAAAAGACTGCAAGGATATTTTTATTCAAACCATGAAGAAAGAAAATTCTTTGTTATTAATAGTTAAATATGTTGATTCTTAAAGAAAGGCAGAGGTTCTATGCAAAGTGGAATTTTGTAGGCAAAATTTTAAGTTGATACAGACCACTCAACCATAATGAATCGGAGGGAAGAATGTAATGTTTATAAATCAAAGCTCATGTTTACATAGGATTGTTTTGATTTTGTGGTAATTGTATGACATTCATTTTCTACCCTCTTTTGAGCAGTATCGTTGCTCTTTTCCAGTTCAAATTAATGGAAAAGCTAAGAATAAGGAGGGAGAAAATGCTTCCATGTGTTTCAATAAATTGTAGGCCCAGTTAGAGTTTGACACACCCTACACTATGAGCAGAATGGACAAAGGAATTGCACAAAGTAAAACATTCTCTTTCAGTATTCACAGTGGGTTTTACACATAAAAGAACATAACTCCCCTGTTTATTCGCTGAACGTTTGTCACACCTAGGTAGTCTTTCACCAGATCGTTCTTAAAGGTACAAACAACTTTATGAAAGACGGGAGTACGTTAATGAGTCTAATACGCACAAGATTCTTGATCATTATGCACAAGAACTGATACCAGTCGTGCGTAAAGTCATTCTTAAAGCTTTTCATATCTTGATGAAACACTGCCCTATCTGAATTTTATTGCAGAATAAGAGAAAAAGACATTTCTTCTCAGAGCCTCTAGCTATTAGAAATGCTTGAATGGAAGCTTTTTACTTTGTCCGATTCATTTGTCCCTTCTGCTCACGGTGCTTGCCCTGGAATGGTTTCACTCTCATGAGTCAATGCAAGCAGTGTAATGAAACACAAGACTGAAAAATCTGTGAGTAACACTTAGCGCCCTGTACTTCGATGGAAAAATGACTCGGAACGAGAGGATGTTGGAGAGAGAAAAGATTGACTCGGGTCGATTTTTATTGACAAAAGTAACAAGCATGGCTCTTAAATGGGGCCTGATGTGAAGAAATCTAAAGGATACTCTATGCCATGGAGTGACAGAACCTCATTCACTATTGTATTTTGTGCTTGTTGCTGAATTTCAAAAGAAATTAGAACATGTAATGTAGATGCTTGTACAATGGACTAAGGTACAGTTCATGTACCACAAGTACCACTTTTTTTCATTCAGACTTGCTTTAATTCCCATCTATGATTTGTTTTTTTGTAACTCTAAATGTGTTTTCTGAATCATTGTAATGATGGATTGCATTACAATGCTTCAATTAAACTTATATGATTTGTATTGATGACCATTTTCCTTTGAGTAATGCTACTCAATTCGAAAAAGATATTAGATTACCATGTGTTTTTACTTCGGCATATTTATGTACTTTATAAAGTACCCAGTGATATACAAAAATCATGTATAAGTATTTTACTTAATCAATTTATCCATTTGATATTGATAAGTTTCTCTTTTATATTTCAATTTATGTTTGGTTGAATTTACTCTTCACTGCTCTAAATGAATTTGAATTTTAGTAAATTACCAGTATATGTATGTTAAGACCTTTTTGTAAATGCTTGCTCTTTATTAATAGAGAAAGTATGTGTATATGCTGCTATAATATTACTGCTGTAATAAGCTACCTCACTGAATTCTAAAAGTAGAAATAAGATTTATTTGACAATAAGAGGATGCATTTCCTTCTACGTAGTGAGTTAATGAAAAACTAACAATCATAAATATACAAGCAGGCATTAAAGCCTGTTATTTTTATCCTTTCTTTCTAATTCTTACCCCTCCTTGAATATCATCCCACTCTGCAATGGACATCTATTCATTTTGCGAGATACCTGTACCTCATATGTCAAAGATATGTATGTTTTCAGAGCTCCGTTTAAACAAGTATTTATTTTGCATCGGATGTTCTCTGCCAGTTTTTAATTGTGTTTGCATTTTCCTTCATGCAACGAGAGTGCAATGTGTGCGCAGTACAGGGTAACAAATGCCACAGTTCAAGGGGAATATGTATTGCTCAAAGACGAATAATAAAAGAAAAAAAAAGAAAAGATGAGAGGTGATAGCCGAAACCATGAGAATGATTCAAAGTTAAGATGAACCATCAATGAGTTGTTCGATGCTAAGCATGTTGGGGATTCTTGAAAATGAGAAGTCTGGATTTCTAAAGATACTATATGACTGATATAATGCTAATATGAATCTTGCAACACTTGTATGAGGCTTCATGCAAGCGTATAGCTGACATCAATGCTAGTGTTCGACTGATTGCCCCCAAAATAAAAGACGAAGACAATGTAAATGTACACCTTGTTTCGGGGATGGTGCAGTTCTTGAAAATGAAGCATGTTAACTTTTGTTTTCACTTTCAGATGCATTCAAACTCTTCTACACCAATGAGACTTGTCTCCATGGATTTGTACATGTACTCTGTACACTGTAAAGTAGAATTCTTTGCTACATGCACCTGCTATCACTATAAAAGCTCAGAACAATAGATCTGGTCCAGTGATCCAACTGTGATCTCATTGTCCTATGTTTTATAATGATAGCAGTCCTTTTAGCACATAACATCTGTGACAGGTACAAATATGTATTAAATGTAGTATATATCCAGCACGTTTGATATCATTCAAATCTTTTTATGGCAAACTAGGTCTGAAGCAAATCAAATTTATATGGAAAACAATGGCTTAATAAACCCTATCTATTTGTCTATGAACATGTATGCGGGCATTTCATTTTCCATCCTTGTCTATTTTAGATAATTTCTTGGCATTATTTTTTAGAAAGAGCTGTGAATACTTTTACCTCCACAGAAAAGTGCATTATGTTAGCTTCAATCTAATAGATCATCTGCTTTCAGTGTTTTATTGATTCAAGTTATTGCTTCCCCCCTTATACATGTACATGTATTTGATCATATAGAATGTATTTATGTATGAATATATGACAAAGTGAACTTGCTTTCAGCAACTGTGTGTTTTAACTCACATTAGTTTTAGTACTTCATTTGAAATAAAATTATTAAGCACAGCAACTTGTGCCTTGAGCACTTTGAATAATTTTCATATTTGTTTCAACCTTCAAAGAAATATTATGCAACCTAAAGCTTTGCACATAGATGAAGGAGAGTATATTTGTGCCTACAGAACAATAAGAAAAAAATTACCCATATTTAGTTCTCACGTATTTGGTGTTGAGAAATTTGACTTTTGAATTCATTGATGTGATATAACTGCCATTGAATCAAAAGTGATTCTGTATTTTGCTCAAATCTCGAATTCATATTTTGCATTTTTATGAAGAAAGAAACAATCAATGCCCAAATGAACCTTCTAGAATCAAATTAGATCACGGAGATTGACTCGCAGTATTCTATGCTACTGCACTTTTTTTAAATAATCACAAATTATCTAATATTGCTCCTCAGCATTCTCTACCAAATGAATTAGGAATTTTGTTGTATATTATATCTTTTTCTTTATACACTTCAGTAGATGTAAATGGATAAAAATCTGCTTTTCTTGCGAAAGTGTGGAAATCCTTTGCACAGTTCAATGTGATATTGTTCCATTTTGATAAAGGTTCGAGAGAGTATAATATGATTCATCAATGAGAGATTATGTCATGTTCAAATCTGTGTGAGGCAAATCTTTACTGCTCAACTGCATGCTTCCACGCGATATGACCATGACAATGATACCGAGTTAGAGATGAGGAGAGAGAGAGAGAGAGAAAAAAGGAGTCTAACCCTGTGCACAGGACATTAAATGCTAGTACGTGCCACTGGATTTGCACAATTATGATTTCAATTTAGCCGACCAAACATTCATGGATATTGTCATTGAATCGGCATAATAGGCATCATGTATGTGGATGAAGTGAGTGAGCTGCCATGTATGAATTCATATCATAAGAATACCTCCACGTTCACAAACGCATACTAACCCACTCCGTAGAAATACCATGTGTATGATTGTGTGTGTGTGTGTGTCGCCCTAAAGCATTGGGTTATTGCATTTAGCCTTTCGACTCAATCACATCTTTTGTTCACCCATAGGTTTGTGTGATATACGTTTAAGGGGTCATTTAGGTGCCAGAGAAAATGCTGGCTTTCAAATTGGAAATGTCATTATGGTATCTATTAGTTAAGTACATGTGTAAGGAGCTGTTTTAGACGACTTGAATTGAATGAAAAGAAACGTTTATGAATGATGATATCGATGTTAGAGTACATTGTGTCTCCTCTGCTCAATATTTCATATTTCATAATTGAAATTGTCTTGTGTTTACAAATCAAGTCGATCATTTTCAATATTTTGTTTTCAGATGAATTATGTATCTGTACACATTGTATGTCATTTTCATTCATGTTAAACGGCTGATATCATGCATGAAAGAGAGCTCTCTCTTAAATTTCATTTACTATGTAGCAAATTTCTGTTCATTTAAAACGGGATTAACAACCACTTTGAAATATAGATGTATGTATTCGAACTTGACACGTTGTCTACTTGAATCGGATGGGCCCTGCACAAAGTCTATGAGAATTACAAAATCCTTAATGAATGAGAGATTAATTGGTCTTTGTTGCCGTACTCTGATTCATTGGAATACATTTGGATCACTTGTTCAGCAATTCACATTCCAATTTCCTGTAATAATATCGTGAGATGGTCAGCATTTCTGTTTGTGGGCAACCACCATTATTGTTTTTTAATGGAGCAGCTAAACTGCTGGAAGCAACAGTGATGGCTTTTCATTTCTGACTTCAGTTATTTTCATAAGATTATGGTTTTGACCAATTTGATTCCTGCAATGCAAGTTAAATCGGTTAATGACATAAGCCTAGTATATGCTATGTAAGTAAATCCACACCAGAGGGTTATTTTGTATAGCTGGTGCCAGAAACAGAAAGATAATGTTATCCCATTTTAGGGGCATTTTATTGCTGACTTTTGCTTGCGACTATCTCCTGTTAATTTGGGAATTGCACTTTAACATTCAGCCAGCTACATTTATTCCTTGTGCAATGACAGATCATAGAGGCAAATAGAATGCTATACACTAAGTGGGCAGTATTCACGGTTTCAATAGCTTTCTATTTTCTTCTTTCTCGCTTGTTGTTGCAATGTCTGTATGCAGTACATGCCGGAGCCCTAAAAATGACGTATTTGCATACTTCTAACAGCAAACACCATAGGGTTGTGCTACAGAAGTAAAGAAGAAATGAAAAAAAGGAGGGAAAAAGACCAGGAATTGGGGTAGCAAATACAAGCCTTAGTGCTCTGGCAGGAGAAATCTTTGTGAGGTTTGATTGGTTCGCTGTGCAAATATACACCATCCAAGTTTATTACATATCCACAATCCCATGGGGAATAATACTGAGAAAAGATAATTTCATGAAAAGAAGATTGTTGATCATCTGATAAAATTGTATTTACCAAAAATGTCTTGGGTTTTCGCTCAGAATTGCATCTCACTTGAAAACTAGGAAATGGAATTTGACTTTGATTTTGATTTTGATCTGGAGATGAATTTTTAATAAGAGTTCATTTCCGCAGATGTTCTGTTTCTTTGATGTTTGTGTTATTGATAACAATGAAAGAAATTGTTCTCATTTTTGTCATTTCATACTAATTGAAATTATTCCATTTTCAACAAGAGCATTATATATTTTTTGTGCATTTTTTAGATGCATTCAGACTATGCTATCTATGCCAAGAAGGTATCCCCTTGGAGATACTGTATACTGTACAGTGTAAGTCATAATCCTTTGTCTACCTGTTAGTGTTATCACTAGGAAAGCTCAGAACAATAGATATGGTTCAGTGATCCCACTGTGATCCAATAGCTTGATTTTTTTAGCGCTAACAGGTAAGCAAAGAATTCTGATTTACTTATACACTGGAGGGTTGATTAAATTCCGCATTGTACAATGATAAATAATGATCATAAACTCGGCATTTGTAATGCACCATCTAAGTAGTTGCACTATTCGGAGATGCAATAATATGCAATCTGATGGTACTAATTTTGGGAAAAGCATATCTGCTTGATTTCACTACACTATATATATATATATATTCCCCAAGATACATGTATATTATGTTGGTCATGAAATGCACAATTACAATATTTCAGCCTTATTATATAACTCACTTATCTCTCTGTCAATTTATGATTATGCCGTATGAATGCACAAATTACCAAGCCAAATATGGAAGCGAAAAGAGAGATATTGGGAGAGAGGCGAAGACAGAAGTAGAAGAATAGTCAATGCAGAATTTGTCTTTGTGGTTGAATAAATTATGCGGGGTAATTATTGCTCAAGGTCTGGTATTGTGGAATGGAGTGTTTCAAAGGTAGAGGTCAGAGAGAATTGTAAGACTTGACCCGAGGTCGCGCGATATTCTTGAGCGTAAGCCCCCCTCCTTTTCATCTCCCCCTAGACCTGAGAGTGGTTCTAAAGCTGGCTATTGTGCTCGCTGCCTTCTTAATAGCGGCTCTCAAGTGTAAGTAACACTCACAATATAAAGCAGCACTGCACTATTATGCCCCTTCATATTTTCGCTGTATTATCATATTATGCTCAGCGCCCTTTGTTGTGCTGGGAGAGGCCTAGCCAATGGGTGACGGGGTAGGCTATAGTTCAACTTCAAATTGGCAACCCAACCGCTCGTAATCATTTCTAAACATACAGGGCAAATCCATTTCAATGTGCAATAAAAACACCTTACTCGAGGTCGGGTTTTAATAATGTTTTGGATTTTTTGATGAAAATGGGAGTTATCTATTACCAGATTTTCCAGTATTGATGATTATTTGAGATAGAATTTTGCACGTAATGCTTTAATTCATAGCATTGCCCACGTTTTAATGAATGGGCATGCATTTAATATCGTGTACTATAACATTTGAGCAGTATTTGTGGGTGTTAGGCCTGTGCATTTTTCAATGAAATGGGTTTTTTTATATCAGAATATTTACAATTCATTTGTAGAAAGTATTAATGCTGTATTAGATTAAATGCGTATCACTTTACAATTCTGTATAATTGCTATGTAGAAACAAGTAATGGAATTCTTTATCGTCTATGGTTAGTCCTTAGTTTAAACAATCTACTGGTTTAAATATAAGCATGGACTTGATTAATCACTGCATTTGAGCGTTCATTGGAATTTTTAATAATTTTGCGTTAAATAAACCTAAGTAACACAAATTTAACAGAAAAGAAGGTTAAAACCAGGTTTGTACCATTAGCAATTTAAACCATTGTTAAAGAATTCCACCCAATTTGATAGCAAAAGGAAACTATATGTGTTGCCTTCCCCCAACAGTTTTTAGCATTTTTAACCTGTACGTGTAACTTGCGTAGAGCTGACTTTTCAAATATTGTGCAATACTGCCTTTTTTGTACATTATCCATACGTGTATGAGCCATCTGTATAGGTTTTACTGTAAAAAGTAAATTTTGTGCATTGATTTGTGATTGAAAATGCACTTATTTTTAAGTACATGTTATCAAACTTTTATGGCCTATCATGCGACAAAAACATCTCCTTTTTAAGTTTTGCCAAAATTTGCAATTTTGTGCTCTTTTTGTGAAGAAATGTATATACTGCATATTGTATTTTAAGAGCGCATATAATCCATAATTTTTTCCATCAACTTTGAGACTTAATTTTTACAATCTTCTTTGATGTTGATATATATTGGTGTTGAATGTATTCAATATATATGATTTAAAGTGTCTTATAGATTTTCATCCCTCTTCTATTTTTGATCATATAATTGAAAGCAATACATTGTAGTGATACCAAGGGGCCAAACTGTGTGTCGCAGCTTGATTCGAACTTTTTAGATGAATATAATTATTACCTATTTAAATGTTTCTAATGAACTAATTTCTATATTCCTATTTGACGTTATATGCCCCTAAAGAGGGTGTATCGTGTGGTGGAAATTAATTTTTATGACCCTCTTTGCAATAAAATATGTGTAAAATACACATTCATAGACGTCCTCAAGTCTATGCTAAGTTTGGCTAGCATTGTTATGCTTTGGTGTTAAGATTTCATTGCACTTCACTTTTTAGATTATTTCTCATGAGTGTTACATTTACACTTTTGTAGCATTGTGTTGAATTGACACCATGGTTTTTGCAGTACACTTTTGGATTAATGCCTCATAACAATTTATTTTAAAACGTTAATATTTATGCATTTGCCATGGTATTACATTTTCTCAATTAACTTATTATTTAACATTGCTCAAACTGTGTATAATGTTTTGACATGTACAGATGAAATTTTGTTTTGTTTTGGTTACTTTGCTTTATTGCAGAGACATTTTTTTATTTTTGTAATGCAGGGCAATTACATGCTCATTGATAATATTATTGGACCATTTGCTGACATGTATTATTTTATAGCTCAAGTATTTATGTTTTTCATGAACAAATGAATGCAGACAAAATTTCTTCATGTACTTTAAATTTCTGCTCATCTGATATTTGAATTAATAGTGATTCGAGAACACTGTTGCCAATTTGAGAAATGGCGCAATGTTCCCATTATATTATGATCGAATTCGACTGTACAGTTTCATAAGAATGAATTAGATGATGAAAGACCAAACATGTACTGTATTTATTAGTATTGTTAGATATTCAAATGGACATGGTACTTTTCGTGTCATGTCCATTATGTATGTTTGTAAAAAATCATGGAAAAAATCAGATGAAAACAATTTGTTTTTGAAAGATATTGTATTGTATGTTGACAAAAAGAATGATTTTGTACAATTTACCTGTAGGCTAGAATGAAATGTTTTTATGAATGTGAGTAGTGGAAATGGATTTTATGTCACTGAGATTGGAATGATTACCAAATGTAGACATGGCATCTGCATTGCGTCGCAAATTTCACAGATATGTGTAGGAAATCCGGAAAAAAATGTTATGAAATGCTTGTGTTTTTTGGGTAGATGAATATGAATTGTAAGTAGAAGTAGATAGAAACATGAACTGGTGTCATTTGTTGAACAGTGATGTGAATATGTGTCAGTTTTGAGCAATATGACAATAAAGAAAAAAAAAGTATCTTGTGAATTGTATTGGTTTTTATACATGTGTCAATGGATCATGAATTAGTTTAGAGAAAGGGTTGATGATGAGGAGAGTGATGATGATGATGATGATGATGATG
>BQKZ01000090.1:157062-177817 GCA_036244855.1 Temnopleurus reevesii
GATGGTGATGGTGATAATGATGATGATGATGATGATGGTGATGGTGATAATGATGATGATGATGATGATGGTGATGGTGATAATGATGATGATGATGATGATGATGATGATGATGATGATGATGATGTTCATAATGATGGAGATGGTGATGAGGACCATCATCACCACCATCATCATGGTGGTAGCCTTGGTGATGTGAATGAATGTTACATTCTGTTGGAATGTATTGGAATTCAACATTGGAATTCAACAAAAGGCAAAATGTGAGGAGAAAAGGTGAATGACCATTGAAATGAGCTTGTGCTACAAAATTTAGGGTCCCATTTATAGGTCACTATAGTTTCATGATTCATGAATAAAAGCCCTTCGAGCAATGAAATTACAAATGGGCTTGAATCAATGCTTTTCTAAAAACCAAGCCATGTATCAATTCATGTCACATTCATACTGCTATAATGTTCATAATTCATCCACTTAAGCAATTATATTTAAAAAAATAATGTTTGGATTTTATTTAATGAAAGAAAAATTATCAGCAATTAGGCACGTGACCAGATTATGAACCTCTCATTATTCAATCTTGGTTATTAACTATTTGCATAGCATTAGAATTACTTTTCCTCCACTGTGAGCAGACGGGACAAAGGATTTTGGACAAAGTAAACAATATCATTCAGGCATTCGCTCGCTCGATAGTTCAATATACACAATAGAAAGTTCCCTCACTAGTCACTGTAGGACTTCTATTTGACATACTTCAGTAGAATAAGAGGGAGGGAATTTTCTTTTTTTTGTGTATTGTAGATGCTTGAATGAGGTAGTTTACTTGTTTCCCAAAAAACTTTGTCCCTTCTGCTCATGGTGCTCTGTTCATTATGGATGATTTAAAATTTCTCCTCCCCACCCAAAGTGTATCCAGGATTCAGGAGGGGATGGGGGTAACACTGACAAATTTTTATGGGGAGATTGGGGGGCACTCAAGCCCTGCTGGTCATTCAATCTGCTCCTGGGTGGTGTTTCACCAAGTTATGAAAGCCTTTAAGAACGACTAGTATCAGTTCTTGTGCGGAATGATTGAGAATCTTATGCATATTAGACTCAATAACGTATTCTGGTCTTTCTTTAAGTCATACGAAATTTTATGAACGATTTGATGAAACACTACTGTACAGATCAACCAATCTCTATATCCTGACCTTTCCCCTTCTGTTTGTGTTTTCTTCCTCTTGCTTATCTTCCGCTTTTCACCCATTCTCTATTTATCTGACAATTTCTCTTTCTCCATTTTATTATATCTTTCCCTCACTTTTCATCCTATGTTAATTTGTCCTTCTTGCACCTCTCCTCCTTTCTCTTGCACCTCTTCTCCTTTCTCTACCCCTCTCTCTCTCTGATTTTGATCCCAGTTTCTTTCTTTCTCCCTTTCACCCCTCTGACTTTTCACTCATCATCCATCTCCCTTTCTACATTTTCCTCTCCCCTTCTCTTCTTTGCCCATGCAATATCTCAATTCTAGCCTCCTCTCTCTTCTGTTCACACACTCTCTAACTTGTCATCTTCTTTTTTCTTTCCCCTTCTCTCTATCTTCTCTTCCCTTCACCCTCTCTCTTTTATTCGCACTCTATCTCACCCGTGACCTTCTCTTCATTGCTTCCTCAAGCCCCCTCTCCTCTTTCTCTTTCATTTTTCTTCTATTCCACTTTCTCTCACTGTTCCCCCCTTTCATTCTTAATCTACCTTCTTCTCTTTCCTCCTCTCTACATTTCTCCCTCTCTCTCCCATATTCATTCATTCATTCTCTATCCTTTGCCAATCCCTTTCATTCTGTCTCCCTCTTCCTCATCCCTCCTTTTTCTCTTTCTCCATCTTCTCCTTTCTTTCCACTTATCTTCTGCTCTCTCTTTCTCTTCTTTCCTCCTTCTCTCCCTTTCTCTATTTCTCTCTCTCACTCTCATGTTCCCTATCTCATTTAAATCTCCCACATAAAGAAGTTGGGTATTCATTCCAAAAGAATACAGAGGAACTCAAATGAAGTATACATATATTTTTTTTCTTCAAATTACAAAGCATTTGCTTTATTTCTACAAAAGATATCCACCACATTGAGCCCACTGAACAGATACTATACAATATATTACAAAGAATATACACAAAAACATGTAATGATGCAAACAATCTGATTATTACAATGCTCTTCCAATTTTTCATAAAGATCACAAGCATCCCATCAAAGCTGAGCATTATATACAGTTTCCATTACTGTAAACTTCTTTGGTTGTGATGCAAAACTATTGAATTCCAATGAACATACTGCTGCTTACATTTCAAACAAATCACTGCCCAACCATTAACCCTTTGACTACTGGACCAGATAGTCCCTGCACAAAGTCTACGGGAATTAAAGAATTCAGTAGTCAATGGGTAAAATACATCCATCTTGATGCTACATGTATATTATATCAGAAATATTATACATTACATATGATATAATTTCTAACAGAACTGAAACATTTCTTGTATCCTAGCAAAATACTTTTATTCTTGTTGGCCTAACGTACATTTATATGAGTTATCCAAATGTCGCTCACTGCAGCAAGAATACTAAGCTTAAGGCAAAGCAAGTTTTCATTTCATTCTTGAAGAAACAAAGTACATTCAGAAAATCATTGAAAGGCTTATAAAAACATTGAGAAAAAAAATATGAAAATGATGAATGGTAACAAATAGTCTAATTATTCACAAATTGTTTACAGAAAGATAGTTCACTAAATAATCAGTATATATACTACCAACTTAGAGCTGAATCCTGCTATACCCATTCGTTGTTACAGGAACAACATGCAACTGCTTAACGTACAATAAATATTGTAGGAACCTAAATACAGTCAAACCTGTATACAGTGGCTACCATTAAGATATACAAAAAGTGGTCACTCTAAACAGATGGATTTTATAGGCAGGTTCTACCATAGCACAAAATATCTTGTCCATTAATGCAAGCTAAATGGCCGCTATAACCAGGTGGCCTATACAATCAATTGACTACTATAGACATGTAACACATATATGGGGTGTTGCTCAAAACTTTCAAGTTGCAGTTGATCGGCAAGCGCCAATCAAAAACATTGTTTCATGCACATCTTGTAAAGAGCGCAGAGTGTGCGGGAATGAAAATACGCGTATCAACTTCAACCGATTTGCAGTTGATCTGCAATTGATCGCAAGTTTTTGAGCAACACCACCATAGACAGTTGGTTTCTATAGAGAGGTGACTGTCATAAACAGGTGATTTTCATAGTCGGGTGACCTCTGTAGACAGGTGTCCTCTGTAGACAGGTGGCCTCTACATACAAGTAGTCACTATAGACATGTGACCTCTATAGACAGGTGGCCACTAAGACAAGTTTAAATGAAAGAGTAACTTCATTTACTAGAAAAAAGTTTTCAGACGAAATTAACGAACAAAAAAACAACAAAAAACTACAAACAAAATATAAGCAATTATTGATTTCCTACATTCGAACAAGTCAAAAATAAAAATCCAACATATCACCCTGGAATGTCTTAAAAGCAGGTGAACATCGTCTATTTCTGGTGCATTTCAGGAAATTGTGATTGTTGTGTCTATTTCAAGACAGGATGTGGTTTCAATGATATTTCACAAACACATGTCAGAAATAAAAGTAGATTTCACATTCCGTATGTGGATTTCCTCTACCTTGGAATGAGATCTAGAACGCTGATTTCATCTCCCCAGGGAAGGGGGGGGGGCAGTTTGCTCGTTTCATTATTTATTGATTCCTCAAATTCAAAATAGATTGTTTGCTGATTAAAATCAGAACGACTTCTCTCTTTCCTCTACGATTGCTAAATATACCCCCCTAATTCACCTGGATAGATATCTAAATCCATCTAAATAACTAATCTCATTTTAAAACTAATCACTGAAATGAGTCATCAAATTAAGATTTGCGTTTTTATTACGCTGGTTTCAATTCATTTGAAGATATTTTTACAAGATAAAGCTCAGCCAGCTGAATAAAATTGCCTATTTCTAATTAATTCTACTGATATTATTAATGTCATTTCCGCATGACCTGTATTAACCTGAACCCAAAAGAAGACAAGAAAATACTTAATGAAACTCCTTTTATTCCTCTTGGCATTCACATTATGTGGCAAGTGTGTCTCAATTTCGATGAGTAACTGTGTTCTGGAAAGAGTTTCATTACAAATATTCATTTTCACTGACCGTTGAGTAAGAAGCCAAATTCGTTGATGGTATAACATAACCAATTATTTTCAAACACTACAACTTTCCATGTTGGCAATGTAAATTTGCTTTCTCTCCTCCAAAATCTATAATAAAAAAGGTCATAAACTTCAGGATAATTACATCTTAGAAATTCCTAAAGCCCAAACAATATCCAGCATCTGTAACACACACTAGACAATCAAGACATACATAGAGCGACAACATTGATAATACTTAATTCTTAAGTACAGTTACACAACCACATGCTCTCTTTTTGTTTAATAAAACAATGAAATCAATTAAACTATTTCATTAATAAACAATGAAATGGTTTACAGAGCTCAAAATCTTCTGGAATAATGATGATGAGATGTTTTATTATCATTCAATATTTACTACTGAAGTGAATGACTTGGTGAAAAAAAATTGTTCTCCTGTTTTCTCCAATTGTGGTTATCTTTCAGGGAAATAGTCATTGAAAGATAACCCTACATCACATGGTGCAACCGCAAACCTTTTGGAAAGTTTATTATACCATGCAAATTCAGTTTTCTTAACTTTTAGTACAGTTGTTAGTCTGTTTGTCTATTCATATCCTAATCTCCTGGAAATTAACAGGTCTCGATTTGTAGCAATAAATAGAAGACAACATTCAGATTCTGGCAGAAACATTCTTAATCCATTACATCTATTAAATAACACTGTACAATGGCATTCTACAAGTTCATATATCTACTTCTATGACTCCATTTTGATGAGTAGCACCATTCTGAAGCCTTTCGAGCTCGGAAGGAGGTGGTCCGATCTTAGTACCAGGCGTTTCACTGTAAATGATGGAAAGAATGTCAAAGAGGAGAAAAAGTGGGAAAGAAATAAGGGGAAATTAATAATTTAATCAATGCTTTTGTTAAAGCATAAATTGTGTGATCAGATAAATAAACATTACTGAAATTACTGACTGATGATTATACAGAAAAAAACCCTTCCAACCTCTGTAATAATTACTGATGTATTATTTTGTACATTACAAATAACACAGTATATTAAGAATATAATTTGATAAATCTCTTGATCAAATCTCTAAATCAGTCAAAAACATCAAAAATAGGTGTCACTTCCTTGAAAAAATACTTTGTTTGTTCTTATTCTATGTCTTTAAAAAGTGGAAAGCACTAAATCTTTAATATACTGGAGCGGTAGTAAGAATTCAAAGGGTTAGTTATTCATTTTGTATGGATTCTTTGTCATTGTTATTTCTTATTCATTCATTTATTTATTTATTGGTACATACAAATGAAAACTGACCAGTAGTAGATACTGAAAAGATCAGTATACAATAAAAATAAGATATAATTAATAACAGAAAAAGGTTATAGATTGGGAGCAGGAGGAACAGAGAGGGAGAAGTACAAGACAAGGAAATATACAGTTCTACAAAAATCATTAATTCATGATGAACTTACAACTGGAAGGCCCTGGAGACTTGCAGAAAGTTGTTGTGAATGACATCACTTATCCTCCAGTTATGTAGGAGCTCGGAAGCGACACGATTCAACACGATTTGTAGTCCAGTTGAGTCCTTTGTCATTTAAATTGTGTGTCCGTCATTATTCAGGAACCAGGTCAATCAGGGCTCAACTGGACAAAGAATCGCATTGAATCGTGTTGCTTCCGTGCTTTCTATGTGACTGGGGCTTTATACAATGATGACTTACAATTGGAAGGCCCTGGAGACCTGCAGGAAGTCATTCTGCATGATCTCTCTCATCTTCCAGAGGGCGCTGCTGATGTCTTCGTCTTCCCCGAGCACTCCCGCACCAAACCAGTGCCGCGGCAGACGCTGCTTCTGAACGTCAGAAACGGGAACGGTTTCCTTAGTAGCAGACAGGTTCTGTTTCCAATCACTGATAGTATCAGTCTTGTTGTTCAGGCCTTCAATATACCTACACATAGTTGGCAAAAGAGAAAAAAATGATTGAAAGAGGAAATAAATGGATGAATATTGCAATGAGGGAATTAACTCAAAATTGTATTCAGGAGAGCCATGATATTGCATGTACAGGATATCAACATTCAAAGATTGAGAGGTGAAATAATTAGGGCACCACATTAGTACATTAGTACATGCATTCAAAATTGGAAAGCTGCATGTATGCAGATTGTCACATTTTAGGAATTACAAATTCATTGCACAAAATTGTAGATGAAATTATTAAGGCCATTATAAGATTAACATTTAACCTCTTCCCTATCTTCTCCTCTCTTTCCACTTATATCCCACTCTCTTGTTCTCTTTTTTTCATCCTCTCTCCCTCTCCCTCATGGATCAAACTACCCCCAGAGGTGGGCCAAACACACATGATGTGTACAGCTACAGTACCAAAAGGGTGTTTTTTTTTTTGATCTCTTGAAGGTTCTGAAAGCCATGGGGGAACAATCTAACACTTACTTGATATAAACCTCTGAATGCAGCAGTTTCTGAGTCTTGGGTGGGGCGGGTACAAACATCGGCAGGGGTGGGGTAATAGGAGCAAACTTATTTACACTTACTTGATATAAGCCTCTGAATGCAGCAGTCTTTGTGTCTTGGGCGGGGCGGGTACAAACATCGGCAGGGGTGGGGCAATAGGAGCAAATGGGGCTGGTTGGCCAGGAGGTACACCGCCTGTCATAAAAAATGGAGACTAGACTCATTAATAATTATAGATTATTTATATAACAGGGCTATGTTTCACCAAGTTACAAGAGACTTTACACTCGACTGGTATCATTTCTTGTGTCGAATGATCAAGAATCTTATTTACCATATTACACTCGTTAATATTCTCCAGTCTTTCTTAAAGTCGTGCATAACTTTAAGAATGATTTGGTCAAACACTGCCAAGGATGACCAACCTAGACTAGGAATCTTTGCCATTTCAAATTTATCTTGCTCTGTCTTGAATGAATTTATCTTAAAAATGCGTATTCAGAGAATACAGTGTATGTAACCTCTCACGGCCTTGGGTAAGAATACCATCAATCGGTCCTAATAATATGGTCAATAAATACATTGTTAAGAAATAAATGTCTCCTATTAACTTGAGACACAAGTTATCATTGGATTTGGATAGATTAGTTGTTATATGTTAGTGTATTGATTTTACATTTGGGATGTCAAAAAAATGGTAACAGGGGACCTTGCAATGCAATTTTATGAATAAAAGAGTTTCTCAAAGATATATTACAATTTATTATGCAGCATGACATTTTTAGTTATGTCATTTGAATTTTTAGTTATATTTCATGAATTATCAAATGTCATCAATCACTTTTGGAGGCATCGTGATGGTCGTTTCGACTCTGACCTTTCAACCTTTCATCCAAGATATTAAAAAACAGTTTCACGTTCAAGAAATGCTTTAAGCTCTTTGTACAAAATTGTGCCTGGTGTGAATACATGGAAGAGCATTATATTAATTGATGCATGTCTCTAGTCAAGATCCAAATTTTCAGTTCATCAAATACATTCAATAATACATATATTTGCAAATACCGTACTTTTTATATTGCTACACACAAGACTTTTAGAACAACAAGGTCATTTTTGACAGGACACATCAAAACCAGCTTCCAGTCACACATCTTTTCAAGAGTTCACTTTGAACCCATTAGATCAATTTTCACGTTTTTGTTTTCAATGTTGGTAATCTTGAAATAACTTTTAAGAATATAAAAGCGTCTTACTGGTGATTCACAGCTGGTTTTGAAGGGCTGTGTCATGTTGGGTTAAGAAAGTTTCCCACTTTGCTGAGGTACATGTAGAGTTGCACGCTATGATGAGTTTACACTGTAAGGTACCAAAATGCGCTAACATGAGGCCCTTATGATAACTTTATACAACCTGTAACAACTCAAAATGGAGTGGTGTAAATTGTTGGAATGCTGCAAAATTTACCTGAAGTTGCAAGCAATTCCATTTTTTTTGACAAAATGGTGTTGAAATCTATTTTAACTTCCTGTAGTATGCTTGCGTAACTCACATAAAGTTTGAAGTGATTCGTTTGACCTCAAACTAAAGCCGATCGCACACTTTGATACTGGCTTATCACCTGATTTTTTTTAAAGAAAGTACAATTGCATCTCTCAGAAGAATGTATAGAAAATATTTGATTGAGATTCTGAATACTCACATTAATAGTAAAATTAAGAAAATGTTATAATAGAAAGCTCTCTAATCAGAAAGATACTGAATCATTTCAGAGTCACAAGAAAGTCATAGCAGTCGTAGAATTCTTGAGATCGTCTATGATTTGACCTTGTATCTGGTATAAAGCTGATTAACTCATTTAAATCATATGTTTAGTACTTGTATGAGTTTTCAAATAAGAATCAGGTAGATTTTCTTTGTAAACTTGCCCATATAGATTGCTACTACAAATTATTTCCAAATTTGGACCGTAAGCTAATCGTGAAGTGTGCGATTGGATATATATGTTCTGTCCAGTTCTGTATTACTCATGTACATATCAGGGATATGCAAATTTCGTGAAGTAATCCAAGTAAACTTGCAGTTGAGTTGCACATTACTCATGCACATTTCAGTAAATTTTTGCCAGAGTTCCTTAGGGAGTTACAATCACTTGCAAGTTGCAATTGATCGGCAAGCTCCAATCAAAACAAGTGTTTCAAACACACAGACAGCTCGCAAAGGAAAATGAGTCTTATAATTTGCAATTGATTTGTGATCAATTGCAACTTTCTAGCAACAATCAAGAGTGGAATACAGTAAGAAATTGCGCAGATAAGGCCCCGGTCACATAGACGCCCGAAAGCAACACAAATTTTTGTTAATTCACATTTAACTGCCTCAGAACAAAGAGTCGTGTTGAATCGTGTTGCTTCAAGGGCCCTATGTGACCAGGGCTCAACACAAAACTTGCAACTCAAACTCAGCAAAGAGGGAACCGTGCGTTACATACATTGAGACGTACCTTGGTAGTGTGCGGGGCTGTGGGCCCCAGCGTGCGGGCTCATAGCCTGGCCCCTGGGCACACCGTACGGGGGTTGCATCATGCCTGACATGGATGGACAACAGCAAATCACAACAAAATTCAAACAAACGGAATAATAACAACAAGCAAAACAGGCGAGGAGTTTTTTAAAATCATAAAACGTTTTTAGCTTTTAGACACTTAAGAGACAGAGATGCAAACTGTTCCAGAATATTGATAAGAGGTATCGTTGTGTAAATTAAATTTTCATCTCCTAATTTAATGATTGAGTGAAAAAAAAGTTATCTTAAAATAATTTGCCTCACATGGCTAAGGTAAACACATTTGTTCGGTTTCCCAAAAATGCTATCTTTAAAAGTAGTGTCGGTCGGTCGTAAAAAGTTTATTTGGGGGGGGGGTTCAATTGATTATACTTTACATAAAACGTTACACCAAAATCATCAGTCTCCAATTTGCCAGGATCATAGCAATCCCCACATATTAAAAATTATTAGGGGCCAATCATGAATTCCATTTGATTTCTTTATGTCAATGAAAAGTTTTAAAAAAATCAAGTAGAGTCAGTTGGTGGTGGATATTCAAACAACATTTGTTTTAAGCCTAAGAAACCATTTTGGTTCAGCTGTTTGGTTTCTACCATTCTAATTTCTGATCACATGAATATTCTGTAATGGTTGGCATCTCTGCTGATTATATGTGTACACCAATGTGTTAAGTGCCAGAGGAATATGTGGGTGCAGCAAAAAGTGGAAAATCAACACAATTTTGTGCATTTTTAAATCAAAACATAACACATTAAAACTTGAAGGTATTTGAAAACTGGTTAAATTCAATATTGACTTATCAACCATAAATCACACACAGCAATTTACAAGCTAAAATTAATGCCAAACTCTTGAAGCAGTAATGTACCTTCAGATAAATCAGTTACATCTAAGGCATAGCACATGTGATTGAGCATATAACAAGGGGAGAATGAAATAGGATTATAAATGCATACAATGACTTTTGAAAAGGTTGAAATAAGAATTTNGATAATGATGATGATGATGATGATGGTGAGGAAGATGAGGGTAATGACGAGGAGGAGGAGGAGGAGAAGGGGGAGGAGGATGAGGAGGAGGAGGAGGAGAAGAAGGAGGAGGAGGAGAAGAAGGAGGAGGAGGAGAAGAAGAAGAAGGAGGAGGAGAAGAAGTTAAGTACAGAGGACAGAGGGAGCCAGAATGGTAAGAAGTTGGGAGGGATGTGGGAGGATGAGGGATTAATGAAGAAGAAAAAGGAGGAAGGAAGGCAGGAGGAGGGGAAGGGAGGGAGGATGGGGTGATGGGGATGAGGAAGGGAGGGAGGGAGGAAGGGAGGTGGAGTTAGAAGAGGAAGAAAATGTGGTGGGAGGAGGATGAGCGATGAGGAAAGAGGATGATGGCTGGAGGGAGGAGGAGGAGGCGGAGGAGGGAAGAGGAATGTAAGAGCAATGCAAGGAAAGAGGGAATAATAATAATAATAATGAACAGCTTTTATATAGTGCTTATCAACTCTTTATGAAGAATTCCCTAAGCGCTCTACAATTGCAGCATTATTATCCTGGCTTTAGCAGTGCAGCTATTAGGCACATAAGCTTTTTCAAGGAATAAATTCCTACCAGGTACCCATTCACCTCACCTGGGTTGAGTGCAGCACAATGCGGATGAATTTCTTGCTGAAGGAAATTAACGCCATGGGTGGGATTCAAACATACGACACTCTGGTTTAAAGGCGAGAGTCAGAACCACTACACCACAGCGCCTCCACATGGGAGGGAGGAGTTGTAAGAGTTGGAGTAGGGAGGAGGAGGAAGGAGTAAAGAAGATGGGAGAGAAGGGAGAGAAGAAAGAAGGGAAGGGAAGAAGAATGGACCGAGTTAAGGAGGAAGCAAGCAAGCGAGGAAGAGAAGGTGGGAGGAATAGTTTAACATAGAAAAATGAAGGGGTATATTAATGAGCAATTCCCGAATAGTTCATAAGCTGATAAGAATTAATTATGATAACCAGAACTATGGAGATGAAATGTGTCATTGGACTGATAAAATGAAATGATTTATGGAACTAAAACAGAATATGAATATCTATTAGTGGAAGTTTTGTTGGAACCAATGTCACTTTCTGTATGGCTATAAAGGGGGGGGGGGGGGTTAGACTAATGGGGGTGTATGTAGAAGGAATGTATAGAGGGCATAAATGAATAGATATGGTCGATACATGTAGTTTCATTAAGTATGAATATATGACTTATACATGCCATCCCAGGCAGATTGTATCTTTGAATACCCATCATATGGTGGTCCAAACAGGCATCATATGGTGGTCCAAACAGGCATCATTGGACACTTTTATAATCACCAGATAATAATGTTCACATTACAAGATACTAACATTTCCAAAGGTTGAATTTTTATTAATTTGTGTATTGCAGATAAAAATCAGGGATTCCAGTTGAAAATGATTTGAGGAACTGAACATCGCCTAAATGCAATATTCTGTACACAAACGACTACGGTCTGAAAATAAAGTGACAGGGCGTAAAACTGGCACCTCTGAAGAAACTAAGAATTCCCCCTTTTAGTAGACATGTACATGTATTTGCTTTGGTGATCACAATACAGTCTGTTAAAACTCTACAACTTGATTAATGACAAAAGTTTGTACCCCGTAGGTAATATCTCTAAATTGATTTTGACAAAAAAAAAAAGATGTTAACAGATTTTGGTACTCTCTTATGAAGGGTAACAGTCAAAGACTCTGCTTTTCAGTTGGCAAGTATAGGGTTTAGCAGTATGCTGGCTGATAATGGATTAGTGGATGTTAAAGATGTAAACCGGACGCCCTGGGTTCAAGACTCACCCGGTGGTTGCTGATGAGGGGGTATCATGCCCATGTGGGGGGTAGGAGGGGGGTGCATGCCTGGCTGGCTCTGGGGGAGCATGCCTGCCTGATAGGGGTGCACGCCGGCCTGATGCTGGTGGTAGGGAGACCCATGAGGTCCCCCGTGGGGTCCCCCATAGGGTAACCCCTGGGGCCCGCCCTGGGGCGGTGGCATGCCCCCATTATACATGTCGACTGGCGGACCGTAGCCTGTATAGATAGGTTAGGAGTTGGGGAGGACACGGGGGTGATAGGGCGGGATAAATCAACACAACGAAAATAACAATGCCTCTTAGGGATCTGCATCAATCTATTAATCCTTTCAGAATTATTGTACATATTTTACACATTTTTTTTAATTTTCTATCTTTTATAAAATATACCTGAAACATAAGCAGAAAGAAAACAAATATTACACAAATTGTACTGTATATCTTTCGTATGATGCCGAGGACCTTTAAGGAAAAGCCTTCGAATGGCAACATGATAAATAGTTAAAATTACCATTTTCCTTACAAAATTGCACTTTCCAGAACTTTTTAAACCCTATTTTGTAATGATTAGACATGAGAGGAAATTTTTTAAACATAGCATTACAATTTTCTTGTGGTGTCAATTTGCACAAGAATAAGGTATAACTTCCCTTAAAACAATTCCTCTTCTGAATGCATAAAGCATTTGTGAGTTGTGGCATTATCAATAACTTCAATTTTTTGGTAACGCCCTTTGATCAAAATTCCTTGATTCTCTTTGGTTGGATAAAAACTACTCAACAAAGATGGTGCAGATCCCTAGAAAATTATAGCAAACATAAATTATAATAAATAATCATGCAAAAACAATGAAAAGTAAAAGAACAAAATATCTTTCAAACTATTAGTCAAATCAAAATATATTTCTCCAAAAGTATGAAACTATATGTAGTTATGTCAAAATAAATCTTTAAAACAAATTGTGTAAAAACTAACAAATGTCAACGTGACATTAAAACATCTGACTCATGCATATGCATAATTTAATATTTACCATTGAATGATAACATCCAACATGCATGAGTATTCTCTGATATCTTCAGTTATACAAACAAAATATAACTAATAATTGACAAATTATTACAAAAGTAAATAAGTCAACAACATGTACAAAGATCAAGCAAATTTTCTTCTTTCCATACAGAAATGAAAATAAAATTTGACAAATTCACAAAAAAATAAAATTATCACAGCTTTAAAAAACAATTATTCAAACAACTCTCAACTAAATAAACTGACAAACATCGAGCAGTTTCTCTTGCTTTTTTTGGCACAAATTAAAATAAGAGTTGGCAAGTCAACAATTAAAAAAAATGAATTTGATCAAAAGGCAAAAGGAGCCAATTTCCCAATTGTGAAGACCTTTAAAAACAAATTATAAAACATTTAAAAATTACTAATTCAGATATATGAAACCATTTACTATCAATGACAAAAATATGTTACTTCTTTGTCTTTTTTGGCAAAAAAATATAAATAGTAAATAAAGAATAACAGCACATTTTAACGAACAGAAAATCAAGCCAAATAAATATTTGCATTTTGAGGACAACAGAACATTTTACAGAAACATGAAAATATCTTTACATGATTTTTTTTCACACTTTCAACAGATTAAACTAAAAAAAGACATTTTGCACTGATTACACTAAAATCACCAAGACGGAAACAGCCAATGGACATACAGTGTACAATATAATAGATGAGAGAAAACTCACCACCTTGGTTGATCTGCTGCGTTGCCATGCCAACAGGAGTGGGTGGTCCAACCACGCCCATGACGGCACTCGAGCCGGGAGTTGAGGGGCGCTGAGCGTTAGGACCATGAAGGGCAGCATGAGAGTAATAGTTTCTGTATTGGAGGTTTAAAAGTAATGAATGTACAATCAAACCTGTCTATAGTGGCCATGCAATGAAAACTTGGCCACTATAGACAGGTAGCCCAACCACACCCTAATAAGAAGGGGCGCTGGGCATTAGGGCCATGAAGGGCAGCATGGAAGTAATAGTTTCTGGAACAGTATTTAAAGGTAGGCAAGTACAGTAAAACCTCTCTATAGTGGCCACTCAATGGGAAACTTGGCCACTATAGACAGGTAGCCCAACCACACCCTAATAAGAAGGGGCGCTGGGCATTAGGGCCATGAAGGGCAGCATGGAAGTAATAGTTTCTGGAACAGTATTTAAAGGTAGGCAAGTACAGTTAAACCTCTCTATAGTGGCCACTCAATGGGAAACTTGGCCACTGTAGACAGATGGTCCGACCACACCCTAATAAGAAGGGGCGCTGGGCATTAGGGCCATGAATGGCAGCATGAAAGTAATAGTTTCTGAAACAGTGTGTAAAGGCAGACAAGGTCAGTTAAACCTGTCTATAGTGGTCAACCAAGGAAAACTTGGCCACTGTAGACAGGTGATCTAAATACCCCCTAATGTGGAGGGGCGCTGGGCATTAGGACCATGGAGGGTAGGATGGAAGTAAAATTTTCTGTATTGGAGGTTTAAAAGTAATTAATATACAGTTAAACCTGTCTATACTGGCCAACCAAGGGAAATTTGGTCACTGTAGACAGGTGGTCCGACCACACTTCAATGTCGAGTGGTGCTGGGTATTAGGGCCATGAAGGGCAGCATGGAAGTAATAGTTTCTGAAACAGTGTGTAATGGTAGACAAGGTCAGTTAAACCTGTCAATAGTGGCCACTCAAGGGGAAACTTAAAAAGTGGCCATTGTGGACGGGTGGTCAATCCAAAAACATTAATGAGCATTGGTGGTGTTTTACCAAGTCATTTGTCAAATTATGATGAAATAGGCAGGTTTACTTATATATTCAAATTTATGTGCGTTTAACTTAGTTACGTGGTATTCCTTAAACTGTTTGTTAACAATAAGACTACAATATTTGGAATCCAGTTTGCATACATTACTTGTTGCTATGTCGGGCAAGCCTCAGGCAAGCTTTCGAGTTGTCAAGAACAACCTTTGTGTTAGAGGTATGCATAAAATTTGCATCTATTAGTAAACCCGCCTATTGGCGCAAGAAATGATACCAGATGTTCAAAATTTCTTTCCGAAATATGTGCCTGTAAGGTTGTTCAATTCAGGGAGCATGTCGGGATATCTTCTAGTACCCACCCGTTGCACGCATTGTTTACACTGTGCAAGATCACTTCCATACAAGAACTACTACCAAAAGTGGCTCATGAAATTGAACATAAGATAAAAATTGGGAAATGCGGGTCTTTGTAAATAAAATTGAACTAAACTCGCACTGAATTCTAGAAACTGCAAATGAATAATATGTGCAAAATGAAAATAAATGATGACAAAGTCATGAACACATAAAAAATCAGAAAATGAGATTAGTTGTGCTCTCAAATTATACTGTGGTCCCAAATATTATTTCCTGTGTTAGTTACAGTCGATAATCATGGACGGTTCAATTTAATACATTTTCACGTTATGCAGTTTATGCACTTTATCTTTTCTTGCCTACGATAATCTGTTGCAAATTATCATAGGATTAGCTCGAACCACATTTTAATCAATTACTTCTTTATAAGCACTCAATGTTAGTTTTTATACTGCAGTCTTTTTTTAACAAGAAAAAGTTAATGTAAAGTATTGCAAAAAAAAAAGGGAATGAATAATGGGATCAAATACAGAAGCATAAATTGCTACGAATGCACTTGATTAAGGGGCATCAAAATAAATGAAAATTTGAAATTTTCAAAATACCAATGACCACTTTATACATCCTTCTGTGATATGGAACACTGTTAGTAATTGAAATGCAGTTGAGATAGAGAGAACAAGACTCAAGATCCCATGAAGCATGATTCTATATAAATTGCATCACAATAACAAAAAATTAAAACACTTTTTAAAAATCAGACCCATAAAATTAAATGCGAAAGCATAATCATCCTTTGTACAAGGAGAGGCAGGGCCAATAAATTCTCTGTTTATTTTGGTGATATTCATAGTCATTTCTTGACTTCTATTCATTTCCGTATTCCCCTTAACAACTGTAAAAATACAAAAAATGGAGGTACTGCTTTTAGGTTTGCAGGCATGCATCAAGTTGGAGTATTCTTACCAGTGACAACACTTGCTCAAGCGACAATTGTTCGGGTCCTCATTTTTCTTCGAGATGGACTGTTAGTTGAGATGCTAAACTTCCGGAATATCGAATACAGTATGCACAAGTCTAAGAATTAGGATACATTTCATGCATCCCCATATGGCTTAATCAAATAAAGAAAAGGTGTTAGGCCATTGTTATGTTTTCCCTCAAGAGAAAAATGTAGTTCAGCTGATTGGTGATTCATGTCTAATTTTCCATCACTGTGAGCAGACAGGACAAAGGAGTTGAACAAAGTAAACACCGTCATTCATGCATTCACAATAGCTCGATACACACAAAAGAAAAGGCCCTCCCTATTCAGTATGCGACACTTGTTTGACATATTTCAGAAAGATAAGAAGGAGTGAATTTTCTTTTGTGCATATCTAGCTATTGTGGATGCTTGAATGAAGTTGTTTACTTTGTCCAAAAGCCTTTGTCCCTTCTGCTCACTGTGTATCCTGCAGCATACAACGGAAGGTTGGCATCTCCAGTGCGGTGTTTCACAAAGATAAGAACGACTGGTATCAGTTCTTGCACTAATGCACGTAACACTATGAATCATTACGCAAAAGAAGGGATACCAGTCAATCTCAAAGTCTTACGTATCCTGGTGAAACACTGCCCAGGTTAGGCTTTTGATAGGTTTTAGACTTCAAAACAATGTGAGGTTTAATGTGAGGGTTAGGTATGAGATAAGATTTGAAGTTTCGCCTACAGTGCAGATTTTCCATTAGAGCAATTGTCGTCGGAGCAAAAATCGCCAGAGCAAATGTCGTCAGAGCAAATGTCGCCAGAGCAAAGGTCATGTGACCGTTTCTTACCGACTGAGTTGATGCGGAAGCACAAACCGCGCAGCGTGCTTAACATGGACCTCCTTACAATGTCTCACCAGGCGAGAATAGACAGGAAAGGGTCTGAAAGTGAAGAATATTAGTAACCAAATACACCATGTTAGTTAAACCGGCACGCTGAATGAAAATCGGTTTACCTCGAGAGCTGATGAGGGAGGATATATCGACTGGATTGCTTCATGTGGACCTCCCTACAATGCCGCACTAGACGTNCTCAAATTTTCACAGTTTGTTCATCTTATTTTTCTTCATTTAATGATAGCAATTTAATCTCTGAGTGTAGTTCCCCTTTAATATGGAAATAAATTAAATCAATCAATCAAAATCAAGGAACATGCCGGGATATATTCTAGTATACACCGGTACGCACATTGTTTACACTGCGCAAAATCACTTCAGTACTAGAAATACTACCAACAAGTCACTGGCTCATGAAATTGAAGGGTAAGAATCGGGAAATGAAGTCTTTGATAATAAAACTGAGCAAAACTTGTAACGAACGCTAGAAAATGCAAATGAATAATATGTGCCAAATGATTCTGAAGGAAAATAAAAGATGACAAAGTAATGAACAGACAAAAATAACAAAATAAATTATAATGTGGTCTCAAATATTGTTTCCTGTGTTAGTTACAGTCGATAATCATGGACAGTCCAATCTAAAATATTTTCACGTTTTGCATATTTCATCATTTCTTGCCGAAACATGTCATCTGTTGCAAGATATATCAGGATTAGCTCTGAAAATTTGTTCAATTGAATTTAACTTCTTTATAAGCATTCAATGTTAGTTTTATACTGCAGTCTTTTTTAAGAAGAAAAAGTTAATGAAACATATTGCAAAAAAAGGAAATTGAAATTGGGATCAAATAAAGAAGCATAGAGTGCATCGAATACAATACTTATGGGGCATCAAAATCTGTATAGAAATCTGTAATTTTCAAAATACAATCACATGTGTATACATCCTAATGTGTTATCGAACACTATTAGTAATTGAAAGGCATTGAGATAGAGAAACCAAGACCCAAATTCCAAAAAAGCTTGATAGCATACCATTGTGCATCACAGTCCAAAAGTTGAAAAAAAAAAAAATCGTTTTTTTTAATCAGAACTATAAAACTAAATGCAAGAGAATGATGATCATTTTTTTATGTTTGTGCTAGGAAACAGGGAAAATAAATGCTCTGTTTACGTTTCCAGTCATTTCTTGACTTCTGTTCATTTACGTATTCCCATTAAAAACTGTAAAAATACAAAAAAATGGAGGTTCTGCTTTTAGGTTGGCAGGCATGCAGCGGGTTGATGTACTCTTACCCATGACAACACTTGCTCAAGCGACAATTGATCTGGTTCTTATTTTTATCAAGACGGAATTTTAGTTGAGATGTTAACATTCCGGATATGCAAGAGGCTAAGAATTAAAAAACAAATTGCATAAATCACCAAACAGCTAAACCAAATAAAGAAAAAGCGTTTGGTCATTACGAGCCTTTACGGTTGTTCATATCAGAGAGCATGCTGGGATATCTTCCTTGTACAATTGATCTTGTACGTCTTATTTACACTTCACGAAATCACGTCCGTACTAGATAAATATCCCCTCATGCTCTCTGATATGAACAGCCGTAAAGGCTTGTACAGTACAACCTCGATATAACGAGCACTGATATAACAAGATTTCGTTATAACAAGGTAGTTTTCGGGGTCGTGTCTCTTTATATATTATGGTATTTTGGCCCTGATATAACAAGGTTTTGATATAAAGAGATGATTTCTCTGGTCCCAAGGGCCTCGTTATAACGAGGTTTGACTGTATTAGGTTCAGCTGGTTGGAGGTTCACTTCTTTTTTTTTTTAATCCTCATGCATACAGCCAGCAGTTGTTATCTCCAGGTTAAGGCTGTGGTAGGGTTAAGACTTCAAACAGTGTGAGGTTTAGTCTTAGATTTAAATATGAGGTTAGATTTGAAGTTTGGCATATTGTGTAGATTTTCCATCGGAGCAATTGTCGTTGGAGAAAATATCGCCAGAGCAAATGTCGCAAGAGCTAAGGTCATGTGACCGTTTCTTACCGACTGAGTTGATGCGGAAGCACAAACCGCGCAGCGTGCTTAACGTGGACCTCCTTACAATGTCTCACCAGGCGAGAATAGACAGGGAAGGGTCTGAAAGTGAAGAATATTAGTAACCAAATACACCATGTTAGTTAAACCGGCACGCTGAATGAAAATCGGTTTACCTCGAGAGCTGATGAGGGAGGATATATCGACTGGATTGCTTCATGTGGACCTCCCTACAATGCCGCACTAGACGAGAATATATGGGAAACGGTCTGGAAGGAACCAAGTACACATCAAATCATCATCTGTTAAGTATCAGTCTTCCCGAAATTGATGTCATTAAATTACGATTAAAATATAGGGTATTTGGCTGAGAATGTAAAATTAATCAACTAATCATGTCCAACGAACATTTACTTATGTAATGAGAAAATACATGGAAAAAAAAACCCAAGCCAAATCATATACATATCATTGTCTATGAAATTTTAATAATTCAAATCATTGGTAGTCATGTAAATAAATCATGAGAATACATTGTATATGAGAAACTGTCTGCAAAAAAACCACACACAACAAAGCATCATATTACACTGCATACACATTATGTTTAATATTTGACTTTTATGGAAAGTTATGCAAAGAAAACATGATTGAGATATTTTAGATAGATGTACCATAAGGAATATTCAAATAATACAAATATTTCATGTCTCTTGAGTCTCATTGAAGATGCTCACAGCATGATTCAGAGATGCCACAAGGGTCAGATGATATTTCCTGAAATAGCAAGAAAATTGCCTGAAAATTGCCACTTCCCTATACTTTTGTACACAAGCATCTCACCTCATTTCCTGAAATCAGGAAATTTCCTGAAATGTGGCATCTCTGATGATTGTTGTTGCAGCACCATAATCAATCCAATGACCTTTTCATTTTGCCATTTATTTTGATGCTTCTTTTCATTCTCATTCTGATTGATATATGTGAACAGGAAATAGATAATCTTAATCAACAAACATACATTTCATTTGAGTGACAACACTATTCATACTTGAAAGGAATAAGAGAAGTGCTTGAAATTATGACAATTGTAGCACATAATATATTTGACAACAACTCACTGGTTTTTCTTGAAACGAGTGCAGGTCTTCCAGCAGCAAGAAAACTGATTTTCTTCTACAAGAAAAAGATAGAAAATGAAATGCATTTTCATCATATCATATGAGAAATTGATTACAAATACCACTTGGAAAAATTCTTGGGAATTTTGTCTTTTTCTTGCTTTCGAGATTTGCCATCACCTACGATTAAAATATAATTCAGTGCATGTGTCAACATTAGGTGAAAATGCCAAACCTTTTATTTTGACTTATACCATATGTCCCAAAAAAAAATGACAACGGGGATTTCAGGATTAATAACTTTTGAAAATGAATATGAAAATGAATGCGGTTTGGCATGTCAAACATATAACTATTCACCTATATCTGGTGAAAATTTCAGGAGATTTGCTTCAGTGGTTACAAAGAAAT
>BQKZ01000090.1:178066-191040 GCA_036244855.1 Temnopleurus reevesii
GGAGAATGACATAATTTCGCTTTTAACCGGTTTGAGGTTATCATATTAGTTTTCCCTTGTCTACACAAGTCACGTTGTGCTTTGTTTGTAACATAAGATTATTTTGATCATTCATTTTTCCAAATTGAAGTTCTTTGCAAGTACTCGATATTCGCTTTAAAATGGTAATCATTTTAACAAATACAAATACAAATTTTACCTTAAAGGCTAGGTCTGGGCAAGAAAAAGCTAGCTTTAATGAAAAGCAGAACAGACAAACTAATCAAAAAAGTTTTTATAACCGCTATTCATATTCAAAATTTATTGCTCACTTTACTTGAAACTTTTTTTTAAACAGTTCATCTGATTTTTCTGCTTTTAAACAAAGCAAGATTTTTGCTGGCAAGATACCCTGAACTTATATTTTTCATATAAGTAGGTATCTGCATAAATAATCCTATTTGTGCACTATGCAGTTTGATTATATATATGTGTTTAAGACAAAGGAGGCAGGATTAATGAAAACTTTTTTAGCTCAAAATATATACAGGCAAATGTTAAAAGACAAAAGCAAATCTAATTTCTTAGAATACATGTTGAGAAAATATTTGGTTTAGTTGTATAAACTTCTCATCAAAGCCAAGTATAATGCAAGATGTTGATGCACCAATATGTTTGACCATGAATGATTGCATTGGATCGCATTAGAGAATGTTCTACATTAAAGCCTATGTAAAGTTTTGGTAAAAGTGAAGATTTTTTTATCATACAAGTACTTATTTTCAAATCTCGCAAATAACCTTGCATATGGCCGATAACACACAAAATATTGTTATTACCAACAGAGGGCGCTAGATATGATTTTACGGTCAAATTCATATATTAAAAAAGAATCAGTTTGCACAAAATTATGCTTTGGTCTTGAAATGTGTGTAAGCTATATCATGAAAAACATCCCTTAAAATAGATATTTCTTAATCTTTACCAAAACTGTACTTGGGCTTTAAATATGATGCTATAAAGGATGAGTAAAGTAATAAGTACAAGTTTTTTATGCTCATCCCTACCCCTTCTCTATTTAATGATCTCATTGTATCTCATATTCTGTTATCACTTTGCTAATTATATATACATGTACATGCTGTTTTCTTAGAAAAAATATTATCAGTAATAAGTCCAATTCAACAAAATTCATAAAAACACAAGCAAAAATGGCACTGTAAGTAAAACAAGGGACTTTACAAGTGTGTCAAGGAAACAATGAAATGAATAGTTATAAGAACAAACATTCAGACAGAAAAAAATCAAGATCATCTTCACAAAGAATACAACAATTAAAGACAATAATACATTCAAATTCAAGGAAAGAAAAATAAATATTTAAAAATGCGAAAGAAAAATGTTGCATAATTATGCTATAAATATAGGAAGGAAAGACATAGGAAAGCAAAATATAGATAATTTGAATGTTAGTACTTAAAACTGCAGCAAATTAGACAAGTTATTTAAATATTTGCAGCTTATACATTGTATGCCAACAGTTCAAGCAAGCATAATCAATGCAAACATTATACAGTATGAACAACACCATATGTTAATAACACTTTTCACATATTCACATCACTCACAAAAACATGGAGGACATTTATAGAACTATTGTATCTTTGATAAAGATTCTTTCAACAGAGTAGCTCTTATTTTGACCTTTCAATTTCCAAACCTTATCATTGTGATATTAACAAAAATAAGAAATTAATTCTATCAAATCATATAGAGTATTGCTACAAAGTTCTGACTGATTGCACATCAACTGCAAATCATTTGTAAATTGGAACTTTCGTGTACTGCATTATAAACTGTGTTTAGTCAGATAGTCTTTCAGTGGAGTAGTGTTTCAGTTGCAAAAGATTTGACTTAGGCTTTATATTGGCAAACACTTGCAACAGGATTGTGTTATTTTTAACAATATAAAGGGTGGCATTTCAACACAAAACACTGCTGGATTAGCTGAAGAGAATGAAACAGGGAAAGAACAATGCAATAAAAGACAATTAAATCCAAAACAACAAAAGAGAGTTCTAGTGACAGTGACAAAGAGACCATATACTTGAAAATATGAGTATATTTCTAAATTTAAACCATCAATTATCATAAATCCAGTGATATTTGTTTGTACTGGCTGAGCCATTAAAGTTTGAATAGGGAATAACTGATCTTGTTCACTAGATTTAGCTAGAACTCGTCTTTTGTTAGCCCATTCGTGGTTAAGTGTGTGACAGAAATCATGACAAATCTTGAATTTGATTAGAGATGATTTTTGTATCAACAGATCCATGGTGCATTTCTCAAAATGATAAAGGTTTTACATGTACATGTAGGTCATTGGAATGTCTCATCCATGGGAATTTCAAAAATTAAATTTTATCTTGAAATTAATGCTTCTGTATCGAGATACAAACATGACTTTTGATATTTGACCTTGTAAATTGCCCATTTACTTTTTCATGTTTGTAGGGCCCCGTGGAAGCTCAACTTTTGTTGAATGGGCTACTCTGTTGAATAAATAAATAAATAAAGAAATTGATATTGTAGATGACAAGAAATATCTTAAAAAGAGAGACTTTGAAAGGAAGACTTGGGGGTTGTTGCTACAAAGTTGCAATTGATTGCATATCAACTGCAAATCAAATGCAAATTGAAACATGCATTTTCATTTTTTAAACAATGATTTTGATTGGTGCGTTCTGATCAACTGCAACTTGTAATCAATTGCAACAACATCCCCTTAGTATCATAAGTTCATTATATCTTTGTACTTCTACTTGCCTGAGAGTTATAACTAATTAAAGTCCAAATTTGTCATTTTTTGCAGTATCTCACATGACCGAGAATGGCTGTGTTGTTTGTTTGTTTGTTTTTTAGAAAGGAAACATGCAACAAGACAAGAGACAGATGCACACACAACAATCAATCCATAGTGATGGGGGGATGCACTCACTTTTAGTCTGCCCATCTGCGACTTCTACTTCAATCGTCGTGCCTGGTTTAAAACAACAAACATCACCAATCATAGCATGGGGACCCAGAGCAATCTAAGTACCCGGGCAGGCATTGCATTCCCACAAACCCCCAAACGCGTCATTCGTAATGTTGAAAGCTCTATAAACTAGCTAGAAATCACAAGGTGAATACATGTCCAGAATATGAGCCCACGCATCGTAACAACTTTATCTTTATCTTATTAAAATGTGTTTTCACAATAAGTTCAACATCATTACAACTACCGGTAATATCTTAATCTCGGAAAACACATGTTCCTTCTCACTATAGACAAGTATTTGTGCCCTAGTGGTACATGTATGAGTTGCAGGTTCAAATACCAAGCAATGTCATATCAAAGATTCCATATTCCACCATCAAAGATCTTATTCATTGTATAAAGTTAGTATTCAAACTTTATTACATGAATACAGCAAAACCTTTGCACAGTGACAAGTACACTGGCCGACTTTTGAACTCTCTGATAATTCTATTGTACTTGTTTCAACATGAAAATGACAAAGTCTACTTAAATGAAATGGTTTCATGACTGTATGCCAGTTTGTAAAACCATCATTGCTATGGCAAAACAAGATGACAAAATAAAAACATAGATCTGTAGATGATGTTACTTCAATAGACATGTGGCTTTTAGGAGCAGAAACAAATGCAGGCATCGCTGTATACTCTAAATGCCAGGAAAATAGCATGTTTAGTTTATTACACTGCAATTTTTCCTGCACAGAAATTTTGATGAAACCAACTGTTTATTCATTACACTGAAAAAATATTTTACATCATGTGATTTCTAGCTTAGTTTATAGAACTGAACTATATAATCCTCACAAACCCAAAGCAGAACAAATTCTCAATGTTAAAATTCTGGTAAAAATTGAAAAGTTTGGTTTCTGCTTGTAAATCAAAATAATGAAGGGTATTTCTGAAATCTAGGGATTTTTTAGTGCAAAAACTATTAGTTTTTGGCAAATCATTCATCCATCTCATCATATACTAATAATATAAAAGAAGGCATGAAAATGTAGAAAAACAAAACATGACAAAGTAGCATGCAAATGAACGAAATGTGACGGTACATACTAAAACAAAATTTAAATGCTAAATCTCCCCTAAAACCGAGCAAGCTATAAAAATGAGTGTTAGAAAGGGGGGAACTCATAAATAGCATGTAAGGCCCCGATTACATAGAGGCCCGGAAGCAACAGGATTCAACACAACTCTTTGTTACTTCGCAGTTAACTGCCTCAGAACAAAGAGTTGTGTTGCTTCCGGGGCCCTAAGTGACCGGGGCTTAAACAGATAATAATGCAGATTAATTCTATCTGTGTGCGTGCATTTGCTTCATTATCCTGCTAAATACCGGTTAGAAATCTACTCATGAGGGTGTTGGGTAATAGCAAGTCCGGTGAATCTACAGCGCAGATCATGCAGGCTTAGTAATGTACCTATTAAAGTATATAATGACCTCCAAATTATAAAGAAAATTTAATTAGTATCAAACCATAAAATAACCTCATATATTGGTATCTAAATATGTACAGTTTCCTATCAGTGGAAGTTTCATAAAGCTTACCTGTGCACATGAATCCTGTACAAGCCACTTTCAATATAACATTGAAAATTAAAGAATACTTACCCTTCTTTATTAACATGATTAAGATAACCCTATTAAGACAAATTCTGCACTTGCTGACCCTACAATTTATATTATCCTAGCATCCCATTTATTAGTCAATGAAAATTAAATATGGTAGAGCATTCTGAACAAAAGTTTTGGAGAAAAAAAAACCAAGTCACTGAAATGCTGTATCGTCTTCAGCATTCAGCGATAACTTGCAATATGAAGGCAATATGATTTGGCTTGTATACTCACTGGCTGCGTGTAGATGGACACTGGTCTTGATAATATGGTTGAGACCTTTGTATTGTTCAGACATGAAATCGCAACTGTCCAGACATGAAATCGCAACTGTCCAAGCCGTAATTGGCTACATGAATGTCAACCTAATCTCCCTAATCTCCCCAACTAACTCTTAGCTAACTTTCCAACTACATAGTGAGTCCATAAGAAGAGGAGCAGATATACTCACAAGCTGTCCGTAAATGCCCACTGGTCTTGATAATGTGTTTGACGAGATCCTTCTCAAAAAATGAAATCGCAACTATCTCAGCCGCATTTGAATACCTAAATCCCTACATGTTATCTTTACCCAACTACTAACAAGATGCAAAAAAGGGCAGATGAACTCACTGCCTGCAAGTAGATGACCACTGGTTGCAAAAATACAATTGAAGAGATCCTCCCGTTCCTCAAACATTAATCGCAACTGTCCAAGCTGCACTTGAAGACCTCAATCACAACCTGTTCTCCTTACCTCACTCTTTACTATGTCTAACTTTCCTGATCTGTAGTGAGTTGATAAAATGATAAGAAGAGTACATGATATACTCACTTGTTGCCCGTAGATGTCTGCAGGTCTCGCAAACATGGTTGACGGGATCCTCCTTCACTTAAAACATTAAATTGCGACTGTCAGACATTCACTAGGGCACCTGAATCCCAACCAAATCTCCTTATCAAACTATCTTGAATTTTCTCATCGTAGTGAGGGGATAAAAATTGGAGCGGATATACTCACTAGCTGCCCTGAGATGGCCGCTTGTCTCGATAACATGGTTGGTGAGATCTTCCTGTTCTTCAAACATGAAATCGCAACCGTCCCATCCACACTCGAACACTTGAATCCCAGCCTGCTCTCCGTTATTACCTAACTTTAACTATCTCTAACTCGCCAGATAATTAGTGATTTGATAAGAAGAGGAGTGGAAATACTCACTAGCTGCCCTTAGATGGCCACTTGTCTCGATAACATGGTTTGTGAGATCCTCCTGCTCCTCAAACATGAAATCGCACCCGTCCCATCCACACTCAAACACTTGAATCCCCGCCTGTTCTCCGTTAGCGCCCTCTCTGTTGGCCGCATCCTTATCTTTGCTTTTCTTGTCCTCTTTCACCTTCGGGGGACGAGTCGCTGCGATGTGGGCGGCCATCTTCTCAAAGCGCAGCTTCTCTTTTGCAGACAGATTGCGCCACTGTATCAAGTAAAGAAATTGTTCAAATATCAAATAACTGTGTAGAATTATGAAATATTTCTATTCAGCAATAAACTATTGATTGGCTTGTGCACAAGTCTAATCTTTACAGCAAATCTTTGCTCAGTAATTCAAGTGTTTCATATACATTGCTTTGATACATCGCATTTTTACATTGCTTCGTTCTTTTGTTATTCATGAGTTTATACTAAGATGAGTGCATGTCAAAAAATTTTTGCATGTGTGTGTTGTCCGCCATTTTTCACGAAATATTTTCCTCAATTCAAAGAATTCTATATGAAGCACATTGGTTGAGTACTATTTATAGGAATTTTCGTTTGGTTCATGTTCAAGCTTACGTGAAAGATATCAAGAAATATCATAATTCACATGATACATGTATGTTTGAACTTTGAAAGCCTTAATATTCATTCCTTCCTGTTCAGAAATTCGAAAACTTGTAATACTGCCCAAGGAGTCAATTTGAAACAATTTTCGTACAATAAATGATACATAATATGATGAATGATGATTTCATTTTTTTCAACAAAAATTTCATTGGACAAAATGGGAATATGTTTTACTGAGACCGAGGTAGCTCTATTTCATCCTTGTAGCAACAACTATCATCTTCTTTTGGAATTGCAAGGCCGCGGAAAGAACCCGGGTCTACCAGTTGCGAGACAATTGCTCTATTGATTGGGCCAATACACATATTAGATATTCAGTACATGATTTGTGATCTTACATCTTGGCCAATGCTCCTGCTGATGTCTCCAAACGTCATCTCCGGATTGTTCTTCCTACAAGCCGCACGATTCTCACTCGCAAATAAGATGAACGCACTGGGATTCCGAACCAGCTTGGACTGAAGGATGAAAAGAGAATTAAAGGGAAATATATCATGATGAGAGCAGAGCAATTCTAAATTTGATGTAATACAGCAGAAATTTGTCATATGCTCAGTAATTACTTCTATGGCACTAGTAACATATTCGTCTCAGTGTACAATGGAACCATCAGAGCTGCACATCTTCTGGGACATTGATCAAGTTTATTACATCAGTTCAGGGTATGCCTCACATATGCATAATTCAGAAATAAACATTCTTGAAGGTTCACATTTAAAAAAAATGCTTTCATTCTATTTATTTTTTTGGTTGAGGAGGTGGATTGAGTGACCTTCTAACACGTGATAATCCACTATCGAAACAAATGTACATTGTAAAAAAAAAGAACCACAAATAAAAAGTCAGAATAGACACTTGGTATATGTTATGTAGGAATTATACATACATCATCCCCTTTCTTCTTGCTACTCTTTGGCGTTGACACGCTCGATGCTACCGACGCCGAATCATCCATATCACCAAATTGCTCCGCCATCCTCAACAAGATGGCTTCCTCCTCCGCCTTCTGAGATTCTGACTCCGACATCTCCAAACCCAGCTCCATCTCCTCCTCCTCCTTCTCTTCGCTCTCAACTTCCGTCATCTCCTCATCTTCCTCCTCCTCCTCCTCCTCTTCTTCTTCCTCCTCGTCGAGTTGTTTCTGGAGCAGCGGGGAGGGTTCCTTGATGGGTGTGATGGGCTTTTTGAAGAAGTAGATCTCGTCATCGATCACCTTGTTGGAGACGTTGTGGCGCTTGAGACCTTTGACCTTTCGGGTCGATTCGTCCATGTCTTTGTATTGGGATTCGCAGACGTAGACGTGCTTCTCTGCGAACTCAGTTGGCCGACCTGCAAATATGCAAATCACAGGAAATAGGCATTTCACAATCCTCAGTGACATCATAAAACATTTCTAAAATATCAGTCTTAAATGTTCCCACCTAAATTTGATATGTTGAGAACTGTGTGAAGGCATAAATATAGAATTATCTAGCGTTATATTCAATGACAGACTCTGGTTCAGAGAGCTCATCTGTATTCCTTTCATCCATCGCCTCTCATTTATTCCTGAAAGACTTTTGTTTGATCTTCCACATTTTTATAGAGATCATCCTCCCAGGTTGTACAGATTAGCCTACCCTCCATACCAATTCTCTCTACCCATATTGATACTTTAGGATACTTGAAGATAAACTTATATGATTTCTGAACTTTGAGGGATTTTGAACATTACATCTACATGTAGTGGCGGCAAATAGATTGAACCGGCAGTGTTTCTACCCTGGAAATGTATCACAGTGATTAATACAGCAGGTTACTATCAAAACATCAGCTCAAAGCAAGTTCACTTCAAATTTATTGATGAATTACAAGAAAATTCTGTGCAAAAAAAAGAGGAAAATAGTGAAATAGAAATAAAATACTTACTTGAGATGTAATCCTTGAATAGCATGAGGGCACACTTCCCAAGAACATGGACCATACCATAGGACTCCTCTACGCAGCTGAGGAAGACCTCATTCTGGTAGAACATCTTGGTTGGTGGATGTACCGTCTCCGAGGGATGGATGAAAACTGGTCCAAAGAAGAATACCTCACCCCTGTAGGGGAGAAAGATGGAGAGACTTTGATTAATGGTGAAAATGATGATGGTGGTGATGATGATGATGATAGTGGTGGTATTGATAATGACAATGATGATGATGATGATAGTAGTGGTGGTGGTGATGTCATCGATGATGATGATAATTAAGATGGTACTGACATTGATAATGATGATGATGATGATGATGAANCTCGCAAATAAGATGAACGCACTGGGATTCCGAACCAGCTTGGACTGAAGGATGAAAAGAGAATTAAAGGGAAATATATCATGATGAGAGCAGAGCAATTCTAAATTTGATGTAATACAGCAGAAATTTGTCATATGCTCAGTAATTACTTCTATGGCACTAGTAACATATTCGTCTCAGTGTACAATGGAACCATCAGAGCTGCACATCTTCTGGGACATTGATCAAGTTTATTACATCAGTTCAGGGTATGCCTCACATATGCATAATTCAGAAATAAACATTCTTGAAGGTTCACATTTAAAAAAAATGCTTTCATTCTATTTATTTTTTTGGTTGAGGAGGTGGATTGAGTGACCTTCTAACACGTGATAATCCACTATCGAAACAAATGTACATTGTAAAAAAAAAGAACCACAAATAAAAAGTCAGAATAGACACTTGGTATATGTTATGTAGGAATTATACATACATCATCCCCTTTCTTCTTGCTACTCTTTGGCGTTGACACGCTCGATGCTACCGACGCCGAATCATCCATATCACCAAATTGCTCCGCCATCCTCAACAAGATGGCTTCCTCCTCCGCCTTCTGAGATTCTGACTCCGACATCTCCAAACCCAGCTCCATCTCCTCCTCCTCCTTCTCTTCGCTCTCAACTTCCGTCATCTCCTCATCTTCCTCCTCCTCCTCCTCCTCTTCTTCTTCCTCCTCGTCGAGTTGTTTCTGGAGCAGCGGGGAGGGTTCCTTGATGGGTGTGATGGGCTTTTTGAAGAAGTAGATCTCGTCATCGATCACCTTGTTGGAGACGTTGTGGCGCTTGAGACCTTTGACCTTTCGGGTCGATTCGTCCATGTCTTTGTATTGGGATTCGCAGACGTAGACGTGCTTCTCTGCGAACTCAGTTGGCCGACCTGCAAATATGCAAATCACAGGAAATAGGCATTTCACAATCCTCAGTGACATCATAAAACATTTCTAAAATATCAGTCTTAAATGTTCCCACCTAAATTTGATATGTTGAGAACTGTGTGAAGGCATAAATATAGAATTATCTAGCGTTATATTCAATGACAGACTCTGGTTCAGAGAGCTCATCTGTATTCCTTTCATCCATCGCCTCTCATTTATTCCTGAAAGAATTTTGTTTGATCTTCCACATTTTTATAGAGATCATCCTCCCAGGTTGTACAGATTAGCCTACCCTCCATACCAATTCTCTCTACCCATATTGATACTTTAGGATACTTGAAGATAAACTTATATGATTTCTGAACTTTGATGGATTTTGAACATTACATCTACATGTAGTGGCGGCAAATAGATTGAACCGGCAGTGTTTCTACCCTGGAAATGTATCACAGTGATTAATACAGCAGGTTACTATCAAAACATCAGCTCAAAGCAAGTTCACTTCAAATTTATTGATGAATTACAAGAAAATTCTGTGCAAAAAAAAGAGGAAAATAGTGAAATAGAAATAAAATACTTACTTGAGATGTAATCCTTGAATAGCATGAGGGCACACTTCCCAAGAACATGGACCATACCATAGGACTCCTCTACGCAGCTGAGGAAGACCTCATTCTGATAGAACATCTTGGTTGGTGGATGGACCGTCTCCGAGGGATGGATGAAAACTGGTCCAAAGAAGAATACCTCACCCCTGTAGGGGAGAAAGATGGAGAGACTTTGATTAATGGTGAAAATGATGATGGTGGTGATGATGATGATGATAGTGGTGGTATTGATAATGACAATGATGATGATGATGATAGTAGTGGTGGTGGTGATGTCATCGATGATGATGATAATTAAGATGGTACTGACATTGATAATGATGATGATGATGATGATGATGAAGATGAGGAAAGTGATAATGGTGATGGTAATAATGAGGACGATGATGATGGTGATGATAATGATGGCGATGATGATAATAATGTTGATGACAATGATGGTGAAGGTGATGATTATAATGATGGTCTTGACTAGGATGAAGACAATGATAATGATTCAGGATGACAACATTGATAATACTGCTGCTGCTGCTGATGATGATTAAGATGGTGGTGACAATGATGGTAGTGATCCTGGTTGTAATGGTGATGACAATTACATTCACAATGATCATCAATTTAATGATCAAAACTGACAAATGTCATGGTCAGCCTGTCCAATTTCTCAAAATTGCAGATGACAAAAGAACACTTACGTTCCGATCCTCCATATCTTGTCCATCCTACAGATATGTGGACTTCCCTTGATAGTCTTGATATACACAGCATCTCCAAGCTTGTACCACACCCCATTCCAACAGATCTGCTCATAATACACCAGACCACCATCTCCAGCCCCTTCTTGTAGAACATCCTGATGACCACAAAACAAAAATACAATTTTTATAATTTTGCCATATTTCGACATGAATGAACACTGATCAAAAGTCCACGTTTGAGGCAAACTCTGGTAGGAGTTGAACCAACAACCTTTTGGTTGCAACACAAGCATCTTACCATTACACCATCAAGAAGCCAAATGGCTGTGATGGACTCAATTCATATGTAATAACAGCAGGTACTGCATTGGTATCAAATTCAATATCCTCCAGTAGAGTAGATTATAACTCTAATTTGGTTGTGATATTTTTCTCCAGAGAATTATTGACCTTTTCTGTGCATTACAATTGACAACTTCTTAATATTAAAATTACTTCCAACAAGCCCTTTAAATCCAGGTACCAACCGCTTGCATATCTACCCAAATGCACTGATCTCTTAAAAGGGAGTCAGCAAAAACAGCCAAAGGATGTGACAGGCTGTTACAGGAGCAGTGCAGTGCTTATTCTGTGACAGGCATCTAAAGAAGCCCAGATCACGAAGATGTTCAAAATGAGGTTGGCTTTTGACATGTAAAACTTGGGGTGTCATCAAGACCCCCCCCCCCCAAAAAAAAAAAAACACCCCAAACCAACAACAACAACTTAAATTAAGGAAGGAAAAGACTGGCCTTTCTAATTCACTGGAAAGTCATGAAATAACCAAATAAGATTAAATTGGCCTTCAAAATTGTTTATATATTCAGTAGAATTGCAACATAATACAGCATATATTATTGAAAGAACATTAATGTTGACATGTCAAATAAACCTGAAATTTCTTACCTCTCTTTCCTTGTCAAAAGTGGGAAGATTTTGAGAAGAATTGAAGTCATCGTGACTTTTACCGGGAGGTGATCCTGCGAACACTGATTCGACTCGCACTTTGGAGAGAGGCTCATCTCGGTTTACAATCTTGGTCGGGCTCTGTGGCACGGCCCAAATCTGAAAAGAAAAAGATTCAATAGGAAATTAATATGCTTGCAAAAAAGAACATACATGTCATACATCCTACTTTCATCATTGTTAGATGCCCTGAAGCCCTTTACGCACTCTTCTACAAAATATGATCAGCTCAGTAATAGGAAATTAATAGGAAATTAATATACTTGCAAAAAATGAACATACATGTCACACTTCCTACTTTCATTATTGTTAGACTTCCTGAAGCCCTTTAAACACTCTTCTACAAAATATGATCAGCTAATTCTCCTCCTCTTCCACCTCTTTATACAAGAAATATTCCAAACTGACAGAACAATGCCGTTAAATCAAGATCACCATCATCGTCATCATGATCATCATCATCATTACCACCACCATCACCACCACCACCACCACCACCACCACCACCACCACCGCCGCCATCATCATCATCATCGGACATCATCATTATCATCTGGCTCTTAAATGATACATAAAAGAAAAAAAATGGAAATTTAAGAGAACATGCATCCATTATTTGTTTATTCTTGAATGCCTTTGCCTTTGCCAAGTAGCGAGACTCGCAGACAAATACATGTATGTCTTCTTCAAAGCCTTCTGGTTTGTATTCAAAAGAATCCCTGACAAACATCACAAAGCACTTGCTGCTGCTCCTCTCCTCCTTCACCTTCTCCTTCTTCCTCTTCCTCTCCTCTCCTTTACTCTCATTTCCTCACCTTCTTCTTCTCCTCCTTCTTCTCACCTTCTACTACCTCTTCTTCCTCTTCCTGCTCTCCTCATATTCTTCTTCTTCTTCTTCTTCTTCTTCTTCTTCTTCTTCTTCTTCTTCTTCTTCT
>BQKZ01000090.1:197771-208241 GCA_036244855.1 Temnopleurus reevesii
GGGTGAACAATAACATCAGTATAGGAAACACAAGAGGGGGAGAGTGAAAGAACTGACACATGAAATTATGGAAAAGAATGAATTAGCAATTGCGATGACGGAGAGAGAAGAAAGAAAGAGAGAGATATAAAAAGAAATGAGCAAGAAAAGGGGAAGAAGAAGAAAATAATCTTAACGAATGATAGGGAGAAACAACAACAAAAGAATACAAATACATTGAAACGTGATGGCACCCTTTTAAAATATGAATAGATGGATAATTTCTCATAGAGGGTTAAAAAAATGAAAAGAATGCTAGAATGGAGGAGTTAGGGAGGAGATATAGAACAAGGCAATGTTGGGAGAGGGATTTAAAGATAGGAGGATAAAGAGGAAGGGGAAACAGAAAGAAAAAGAGAGAGATAGGGCTACCTAAAAAAAAATACATACCTTATAGATGAGAGAATCTGGTTCATTGAACTTGCAGGCATTGTCAAACATGAGCAAGAAATCATTGACCATGTCTTCGAGCTGATCGTATCCCTTGGAGATGATCTTCTGCTGGATGCGCTGCATGTCCATTGGTCGTTTAATCACCTGGTAGTATTCGGGGTACTCCTGTGTAGTCAAACAATAAAATTTGTCTTGATTAAATTCAGGATGAATAATTGCCTTGCAGGAGCTTATTTTGAATATCCTGCCAATACTCAGTCGGAAGAACTGGCAGCGTAGCTCCTTGGACATCAAAAATTTAGCAAATGAAATTCCTTTCTCTACTCGTTGCCTAGAACGAAATCCAAAACTCCTCACTCACAATATGAAAATCAATTATTTCAGGTATGAAAATAAGCTATCAAATTATTGGTACATTTATGGAGCCCTAAGAGCATGCAACCTTTTATTGGTCCTGCATGGGGTGCCGTTACGCTAATCTATACGCAAGCATCGTGGATAAGGAAAGTGGTGGGTGGGAGGAGGAAGGGTGTCAGGCCAGCAGCGGAGAGGAATCCACTCCTCCCCTCGCCCTTGGAAAAGTAGACCTTCCTGCTCAAACATTTAACAAAACTTTGGTAACTAATGTTCTTTGCTGGATAATTGATAAGCGGAGGTAATTATTCAATCGAATATGGTTCAGTGTAGTTCTCAACAGTACAATAGAACTTAAATCAATTTCTGAAAGAGTTTTGCACATACGTTCTTTGAAGGAAGTGTGGTAAAAGGGGGTAAAGCCTCCTAGGAATGATGATCATTGTAGTTCCTAACATTGCTGGTTCTTAATATCATAACAGAATTCATTCAGTTTTCAAACATTTTTGAATGGGAGTCTGATAAATGTAGGAGATAGCTCCTTAGCATGTGGGTCTGTGTAGTTCTTAAACTGTATTAAACAGCTCGTTTAGCTTTTGTGCAATCGGACTCAATGTCTTGCCTGGAAGATGTTTCACCAGCGTGTGACGCAAGTGTGTCAGTGTAGTCCTTTACAATACAGGTTCTTAACTTCATAACTGAACTCGGATATGGAGCAAGAGTTACTTACATTTTTGGATGGGAGTCTTATAAACGGAGATGAAAGCTCCCTCGCATGTGGGTCTGTGTAGTTCTTGATAGTATTAAAGAGCTCATTTAGCTTCTGTGCAAGTGGACTAAGAGTCTTTGCTGGAGAGCGCTTGACCGGCGTTCTCTTTTGACCAATCGATTTAGGTGTACCACGACCACCATCAACTGAAGAGAAAATGAAAAGAAAGGTATAACAATTTATTTCAAACTCCTTATCATAATTTTCCTTGCAATCATTATTGCAAGGTTTAAGTTAAGTGGACATTATTAACTATATCATACAAATATATGCTTGGAAAATAATCATTATTTCTTAAACCTTGTGATTGACATTAAGTTTATCATCTAAGTCCTTCTTAGACATAATTTCTGACATAATTTTTCATCTGAAACTATTCTATTTTAGCTTTAAAAAGAATATTCAGCATACCCATACAATAAGTAATTAGTAATTTTCAAAAAATAGAAGTAGAAAAAAGAAGAAAAAGAAGAAGAAGGAAGAGAAGAAAAAGAAGAAGAGAAAAACAGCAAGAGATGAAAAGAAATGGGTGAGATGGGAACAAGAGTTAATAAAAACAAGCAAAGCACAGAATGGAAATCAACATGCAAGTTCATTTTTCACTTTGATTTTTGTCTCCATTTTGATCGCGGCTTTAATTGATATTGAGAGATGTTTGCGCATTGTAAAACACAAAGGTAAGATTACCAATTTCAACGCATAATTTCATGCAACGTTAGGCAGCAGTTATAATGGGTTAAATGAACAAGAAGCTCAAATAAAAATGGGAAGAGAATGAGGAAAAGAAGAAAGAGGAGAAGGAGGAGGAAGAAGAGGAGAAGGGGAAGGAGAAGAAGAAGTAGAAGTAGAAGCAGAAGTAGAAGAAGCAGAAGTAAAAGGAGAAGAAGTGGGACGAGGAGGGAAGAAGAAAAAATAGGAGAAGATGATGAAGAAGTAGAAGCAGTAATATTAGTAGTAGAAGTAGTTGAAGAAGTAGAAGTAAGATAAGGAGAAGAAAGAGGAGGAGGAGAAAAGAAAAAAACCCCAGAAGAAACAGAAGAAGACGAAATGAAAGAAGTGTAAGTAGGAAAAGAAGAAAATGAAGAAAAAAGAGGAAAACGAAGAGCAAGAAGATGAAGAAGTTGTAGAAGTAGGAAAAGAAGAACAAGGAAAGAAGAATTAGCAGTAGAAGAAGGAGGACATGACAAAGAATAAGAGGCAGAACAAAAACAATGGACAAAAACAATATGTGGGCTCCCAAAACAGCACAAGGTAACGAGGAAAAATCATTGGTTAGCAAAGCCAGTGAGTTTCACTCCTAACCTGGTCCTGATGATAGACCAATTTCATTACACTTCTCTTTGAGCAGCGCCTCTAGAAGGTTAGCATCCTCGTACACCATCGAGCCTTCTTCGTTGTAGTGGCGGGCGTTGTCGAACATCAGCATGAAGTCCTTCATGACGGCCTCCTCGTTTTGGTACTGCAAGGAGAAACGAATGGAGAGGATTAGTTAGATAAGCATAATCAAGTGATTTTGCTTCAGAAGTGTGGGCATGAGGTATTTTTGTTGAACAACTAATGTATAAGCCAATGTTTTCACATGCAATTTTTGCGTGCAGATATTTTTCGAACTTTGGGACCAGTTTAATATAGCTTGTCCTTATTTTGGTATTTTTGACAGCAATTGTATGCATACAAATGTGCATCATAAGGAGCGAATATTTTTGTAATGCTAGGACCGCAAAATTCATGAAAATAAAACCACCACAAAAATACCAACTTATACAGTATACCATTTTAATACACTTTAATCATCACCATCACAACCAGCATGATAATAATGATGATAAAGATGACCAAGATCAAAATAATAAAGACTATCATTATAACCTTTCCACAAATGTCTTCATTACTATTATCATCCTCCTCCTCTTTATCTGGACAATCACAACCCGCATAACCAACATCACCATCATCATCACCATCATCACCATCATGAATATCAGCACGACGTCCATCATCACCTTTTCGTTTTTTATGTTACATGTACTCTCAAACCTCCTCTCATCAGTAGGCTAGGTGATGACATAAAAGTAATTTGGAAATTATCACCACCGCCATCATCAGAACTACACCATCAATTCTCTTCTACCGTTCCACATTTCTTCTAACCTTCTCATTCTTGATGTTGCTTTCAATAGTCTTCATATCGATTGGTTCCGTGATGATGTGATAGTAATCTGGGTACTCTTTCTTAGATGGCTTTTCCATAAATAGTCCGATGGGGCTACGACCAATATCATCCTGTCAATAAAAAAATATATTCACATAACATGATCTCATAAGTACATCAAAGGCTAGCTTTATTGCAACAAAACAATAAGAACAGATTTCAGTGTAATATTATTTATCATTTTAGGAACATGCTACTATGAAAAGTAACACTATGAAAAGTAACAAGGTGAAAAGTTAAAGAATGTCTGAAAATTAATATCTTTTTATGTGGCATTTCACATGTTTTTAATTTGAGTGAAAAGTAAAAACACAAAAAAAAACCCACCCCAAAAAACTTCCTGTTGGGCCATTTTAAGAGGCTCTGTCGGTTAAAGGGCAACCAAAAAATTATATTTTTGCCTGATATTGACGTTGAGATTTTTTACCCTATAATTGACGAGAGTTTGATAAAGCGCCATCATCTTGGATCTTTGAGTAGCCTCCGCATCTGAGCGTCTCATCTTCCAAAGCGGTATGCCGCTCCGTCGACGCCTTCCTCCTTTTTCGCTACCTTCATCCTCACTCTCATGCTCCTTCTGTGTAATGATAATAGTCATTGTGATAGCAATGATGATGAGACTGATAATGTTATGAATTACAATTTGACAGATTTAGCTGCTTAAATGTAATCATTCTCTCTTCTCTCTACCGTCATCCTCCCTCCTTTTGTATAACATAATACAGTATTCAGCTAATACAGCTATGATGGATTAATGATATAATGTGCAGGGTTAATTTCAAATCAAATGTATTAATAAAATTAGCATTTTTGAAGGTAGATTAAAATGAATTATTAATTTATTGTTAATTATTTAATTCCACCACTGACAATGCACACAGCGTTCACTTGAACACAAAGCGGCATATAAACCAGCAATGAATCTCATGCTATTTTCCGACCTCTTATTGTATAATTATTGTAAGACCATCTTTTCTAGCCAAACTTCAAGTTTATCATCAAGTTGTGTTTACCTTCATAGGTGGTGAGGTGGTAGGGACTTCTTCTTTGGCAGGTTCCTCTGGCATTGACTCTTCTACTGGTGCAGGTGCTCCACCTGGTGGCAGCGGTGACTTGATACCATCTTGTTTCTCTAACTCCTTCTTCTTATGCTGCATGGCTTTGTGAAGTTTCTCTGCATCTTTGTAGAGTTGTGAGGTTGGCATGTTGTAGTGGTAGGCATTCTGGAACATCAGCTCCAGATCGACCCCAAGGTCGTCTATGGTCTTGTATTTGTTGCCCTGTAAGAGATTGAATTGAAATTGAATTTCAAAATGTTTAATAAATTTATTTCTTTGCAGCCTTGGGTTTTGAGAAGCTTCTCCGCATCCTTGTAGAGTTGTGAGGTCGGCATGTTGTAGTGGTAGGCATTCTGGAATATCAGCTCCAGATCGACGCCGAGATCGTTGATGGTCTTGTATTTGTTGCCCTGAGATGGTGGAATTTGGAATTGAAATTAAAAGGATTTACTGTACAAGCCAATACTTTGGTGCAGAGATCTTTCAATTTTGGAACAGTTCGACAAATTTGACACGATTTTGACAGTGTTTGCACACATTACAAAATGGACATTTTCACGAGGCAAAGACTGTGAAATTTGCGAAAATAAAACCACCAATACATTTTCAGCCTATCCAGTATGAATATTTCACAGCCTTACAACTGAATAATGTTGATTATGTTAATAAGCTTTTTTTGCTATTATCCTGGTGTTTATGATACTAGGGATTAAATTTGAAAGCTAATATTTCCTGTTATGAATGGGTCACTTAATATACAATGGCACAAAAGAGCTTGACTTTGCAGTGTCTGACTAAATTAAATCGCTCCTGGGTAAGAAACCTTTGTTAAATTCAATGCAACTTAGTCAAAATAAATTTCATAATTTCATTTACAATGAGCTTACATCTAACAACGTGATTTTTATAATCAATCAATTTTTAAACATATTTTTAGAGGCTTTTCCAAGATCTTGTGCCTTCCTTGTTGTCTGTGTTTTCATGTTAATTTTATAGATAACATTTCGACATAACATTCATTATTTCATGAAATTCTTTGATGAAAATAAGGTGACTTAAAAAATAGACCTCACCTTGAGTTTTGATCTGATCTTTGTGAGTGCAATGGGCTTCTTGATCTCCCTGTAGTAATCTGGATAGATCCTGCTATTGGGCAGCCTCATGAACGGCTCAGAGAGAAGCTGTCCCAGATTGTTCCGGAAATTCAGCACAAAGTTGAAGAGAATGTGGCGAGGGTCCACACTGTCTGTAAAGCTCTCGTCATCGTCGTCGTTATCGTCGCCGTCAGTCGATGAAGGGACATCGGAGGAGCGGGTAACGGTGGATGTGACGGTGAGGGGGTGGGCAGGGGGAGGCAGGGGAGGAGGGAGGTTGAGGCTTGGTGCTGCTTTACTTTCACCAGCTCCTGAGTAGCCGCAGAGGTTGAGTGCCTCGGAAATAGCAGACTGACTGTGAGCTGATGGACGTCTGAAAGAGAATAAGAAGGGTTCATCTAATTTTTTTTACCAGAACAAACTATGTTTCTGCATTAAAATTACCAAGTGCTTATTTTTGGTATCATATATGCCTACAAGTGACTAGAGAAGACTTACAAAATGCAACAAAATTTGTCAGTGCTCCAAAATGCCAATTTAACATTTACATACCTACCAACCAAAATAAAATTCTTTGCATACATCCCTTGATCATTGGTATCAAAATAACATTTCTTGATCATTGGTATCAAAATCTGTGGATATCGGTAACTACATGGAAAATAATGTCTCCTCTGGAAATCTTTATTATTGAACAACAAAGTAGAGAGAACAAGGACAATAGAATCCTTCCGTGCATCGCAGTCAAAGCACTTTTTTTAAACCAGACCCAAAGAAACTTGATACACATGGTTAATGAAAATATGGCTGGAAAATTGACAAACTGGAAAATTGAGAAGCTGGAAAGTTGAGATTAATGTCAAATTGCAGTTGATCGGCATGCGCCAATCAAAATCACTGTTTCATACACATCCTCTTAGAAGCTCAGACTGCACCAAAAAGTGAGGAATTTGAATTTTAGGTTGGTAGCTCTGTGACTAGTTCTTACCTTTGTCTGACAACACCATGTGCTTCCCTTCCCTGCCTCTCTAGCTCAGCTTTCTTGGAGGTCATAATCTTCTTGAGAGTGACAGCGTCTTTGTAGATCTGAGAGCCAGGTTCATTGAACTGTTTAGCGTTCTTTACCATCAGATTCAGATCTTTGTCCAAGTCAGACAAACGATCATATTTCTTGTTCTGTGATGTAAAAGATATAATGAAAATAACAATAAGTCTGTTTTATTGGAGGTCATGATCTTCTTGAGAGCGACAGCATCTTTGTAGATCTGAGAGCCAGGTTCATTGAACCGTTTAGCGTTATTCACCATCAGATTCAGATCTTTGTCCAAGTCAGACAAACGGTCATATTTCTTGTTCTGCGATGTAAAAGATATAAGAATAACAATAACAACAACTCTGATTTCTTGGACATTGTCATCTTTTTTAGAGTAACAGCGTCTTTGTAGATTTGAGAGCCTGGTTTGTTAAATGTTTAGCGTTCTTCATCACCCGATTCAGATCTTTGTCCCAGTCAGATAAATCATATTTCTTGTTCTGTAGAAGTATAAACATCAAAGTATTTAGGTGTACCACAATGAACTTCATAATGGTAATTAATACTCCCACCACTGGAATTATTTTTTATGTATGAAATAATCATGGCAATGCTTTGTCTGAAAATTGACAAAGCGAATGGCTACGATACATCTGCATCACTCCTATCATCAAAATGCATCCAAAGTTTGATTTCTTAAAAACTGTGAAGTTCATTCTGAAGTAATCTGGAAAAAAAAAGACATGCATGATAGCAGCAATTTTATTCAAACTTACAAAATGGTGTTCTACAAAAATACACCTATAGATGATCAAACATAACAAATTTGACTTTGATAAATTTGAAGACATTGAAAGTTATTCCATCCCAATGGCTTTATCTGCACAATATCAGTCCCTTGATATACTTCCATGAAACTACAATAATTTGATTCTTACCTTTATTTTGATGGCAATATCACATAGATCTATTGGGTTATCGATTATCTCATAATATGCTGGGAACTCGTGCTGACGTGGCAGCTTGCGGAACATCAGACTGACAATACGCCCAGTCACGTCCCTATGCCCCATGATTGCACTGAAGAGAATCTCACAAGGGTCGTTAGGGTCGTCGACAATGTAACCGCTTTCCTCTACCGGTCCTGAGGGGGCGGTATTCTCCTCCTCAATGGCAGCATCATCACCCATCTCGCTGGTTCCTGCCTCCTCCTAGGAATGAGCATAGATAGAGATTCATTGTTAAGAATTGTTCTTAATTTTTCTTCACATTTTGGTTGAAGGGGAGCCCAGCCCAGACATTGATGGGTTGCCAGTGTATGAATAACAAAGTTAATAAACTATGAAAGTTTTAGCAAATCAGGGGAGTGTTTCATCAAGATTTGTCGCAGAGACAATTAGTCAGCGCTGACAGATTCCTTGATTGTGATTGGATGAAAAGCACTATCGCTGACAGTTGCTATGGGAACTGTCGGAAAATGACTCCTTGTCGCTGCGACAAATCTTGATGAAACACCCCCCGGATGATCCATATGAAACTTTTAATATGAATTTTTAAAGTTTTAGTCCTCCCTGTTAATACGATATAATTGAGTTGGCAACAATGTCAGCATATATGCATTTCATTGTGGACAACCTCATCTGGACATTGTGGACAACCTCATTTGTTCACAGATTGTATATAAGCCCCAGTCAAATAGAAGCCCAGGAGAACAACTCTTTGTTAAGTTCACGGTAAAGCGCTTCCGAAGAAAGAGTCATGTTGAATTGTGTTTAGTCGGGTCTTCTATGTGATGGGGGCAATAGAATGCCAAATTTTCTTCTTATCGCGAGTCTTTTTTTTCTTTGTTTGAAAAATACCTTGCAATCTTAATTCAGCAATCATTTTGGGCATATTCACATTGACTCCTAATCTAAGATTTGGTATCAATCAATTACAAAAAATATTTAGACAAAAGGGGGCAGTTGTCCACTCTGACATCACAAATACTGCCAAAATTACCAATTCAAGGATTCAGAGCACAGGAATTACTAAAACTTTGAAAATGCATAGCTCCTGAATTTTTTGATAGTTTATCATTCCCATTCTTCTCTGCTCACTGGATACAAACTGACGTCTGGGATGGACTCCTATTGAACGTTCCGTCTCCCTATCAGCAGACAAAATGTGAGCTTCCCATAACTAACCAAAGCAAACAAAGAGATGCAATTTGTTAGCTTGTACCTATATTACAACCATATACCCAATTGCATTATATATTTTCAATTGATATTTGATGGTCAGAGTTTATTCAAAGAAATATGTTTGTAGATGTGCTTCACCACAAAAATTTCTTTTTGATTGTGTAACTATCAAAATTAATCACAATTTTTTCTTTGAATAAAAAGAAAAGACATTAAACATAAAACGGACAACATTATTTTTGTTATAATTGAAAAGAAAGAAACAAAATTCACAACAGTGACATATTACATGTACATTATTGATTTGTACACGAGGAGGCAAGATAGATTTGCACAAGGAAAACATGTACAAATTGAATTCAATGTGAGAAAATAAAGTATTTCTGACTTAAGAAGTACTTACAACAACAGACAATTTTGTGAGATGAAATATTTGGTTTCAACATGGACTTTCCTCTGACAAACATGTACACAAATTTTGACAATTATTTCATGCAATGTACAACTGCTTTAATACATGTAAATGCTCTGACGGTTCTTAATTTGGAGAAGTCACTGAACATTAATTCATTTGAAAATATGCCAAAAATTAAGCAAAATAATGTATATCAGTGTATATCTGTAATATTCCATCATCGTCCTGCCTTTTTCAAATAAAATATGGCATTTTTTGGTAAATGAATGCTTAATCATGTTGCGACAAAGCAATCTGTATCATTATGACAAAATATGATATGGATAGACTTCAAAATGACACATATCTTTCCATTTGGTAATATTTCGTTTTGTATAGGCTTGTAAAAATAATAATTTAATTTCAAGCTGGATAGGACTATATAGATATTTAATATAAATATAAATATGAATATAAATATTTATGCAAATGCAGTTCTTTGATAGCGCTAAATACCTGACAGAAGCGCTCTACAATTAATGCAGCATTATTACCCTGCTTTTTAATATCAAAGTCATATCACATGCCCATCCATTAACATGGGTTGAGTGCAGCACAATGTTGATTATTTTCTTGAGCTGAAGGAAATTAATGACATGGGCTGGTAATCGAATCATGACCCTCTGGTTGACAGGTGAGGTTCAGAACCACTACACCACAATGCTTCCACAGGTTTAATATTGAACAGGTTTTTTTCATGCATTATCCATTTCCAGTTTGGATGAAAAACGTACAACTTCTTCAACAAACTTGCAAATTCAAGTGATTTTACAATATCTAACAAAGAAAAACAGTTCCATAAATAAGTGAAAATAAACAAGTATCTACACAATAATTTGAGCAAGATTCTGATGCCTTTTTTTTTTTTTTTTTTTTTTTTT
>BQKZ01000091.1:7331-22974 GCA_036244855.1 Temnopleurus reevesii
TGATTTTATTGTATGACTAATTACGGACTAATTATTTTCCATGAAAGACTAATTATTTTCCGGATTAGTCAATTTAGACATAATTCGATTGACTAATTAAAATTAGTCTTATGACTTATTATTCATTAGTCAAATAAGACATAGTGAAAGACTAATTTTTTTTAGTCATTTGACCAACTTAAGTTTTCAGTGAATATATTTAGATAGGACAGACAGCTTGGTTTGAAATTTTTTAAATTGTGCAACCGCAAAGTTAAACAGTGTCTTTAAGCGCACATGTCCGTCAGTAATGACGCTCATGGCGTTGTACACCAAACATTAAACATATTATAATTTGACTACAATAGATATAGAATACAATGAAATATCGAACAATGCATAATGATAGCAATACATGATAATCAGGATGAAAACAGATGGGTTTTGAGAAGAGACTTAAACGAAGTGGCAGATGAGGCTTAGCGGATTGATATGGGTAGATCAGGCTCGTTTGAATAATAAAATACAAACTAGTTAGGTTTACATTCTGTTACATGAATATTTTATACAAATGATGATCATGTATGCTAAACAAAGCTTAGTTAATATATCTTGGTAGTCAAGCAAATTAGTCCAAATGAGCACCATTTGGACTAAATCTATGTCTTTGGTGATTAACAAAATCCTACCTTTTAACAGTTTAAAAACCTCATAACCGTAAAGAAAAATGTAACACCTCGGTAAATTATATTTCGATTACAAATGTAATAAAAATATTTTCTATTTGAAAAAATATGTTATTAATCTATCTGGTTTAAAAAAAATGTTTTTGGTGTTCTTTAAACAATTGCTTTATGCGCATATTTACAATGTAATTTAATTTAAGGGGTCCACGATTCACGAGCTCTGCTTCTCGGTAGACTGTCTCAATTTCCATACAGTTACATGCATGTTTTTATAGATTTCTAACTTATCTTAATGACAATAGTTTTCATTCTTTATTGTGATTTATCCTAGATTTTGTATGATTCAAAAGTTTTGCTGATAAGATCATTGTAATGTATTCTATTTACTTTACTGGAAATGAGAAAAAATAAAGCTGAATTAAATTAGATTGAATTGAATCTGTATCATTTCAGAAAAGTAGAACGTATTTCGAATGAATCATGGTTGAAAATTGGGGGAAATGAATGAGTAAATAATTAGAATACTTGACACATATTGACACAATCTTATAGTTCATTTAAAGTTCAAAACCGCCGACCTATATATTTTTCCTCAAATCGCGATAAATATTTTGATATTGTCTTAGCAATTAGATATTTCCTTGTGATACTTTCTTTTAGAATATGAAGGTGATTACCGGTTTTGAAAAAAAAAATATATAATAAACTTAATTTCAATGGTTGATATTCAATCCATTTTTATCAACACATTTGTTCCCCCCACTTTAACCAAAAATGAGATCAAATAAGATTTTGATTAAAAATATTTGTATCCATCTAAAATCTATTGCATTTCTAACCAACTTTTTCTCGGAAATCCCCAGTGAGCTGAATAAAAGTTTGTTGAAGACTAAAACATTTTATTTTTCTCATGTTTTCCTTTGTTTGTAGAATGTTTTGCAATTGTCGATACAACTATAACATATAGTGTATGAAATCAAGTGCTAATTCTTTAAGAAAGAATGTCAATTGAATTCTAACTTTAAAATAACAATGATAATAATATGGTGTTTTCGATTTCAGTCAACTGTGACGAAGGGTACGTCGACCGGAATAATAGTACGTCATAGTTTTGCGCGTCTGCTTATTGTTACGTAACAATAAGCAAACGCGCAAAACTATGACGTACCACTTCCGGTCGACTGTGACTGTGACTGTGACTGTGACGAATAAAATCAAAACATCCATAATAATAGATGTATAGTAAACTTATCCACTATGCAGAGTGCTCGATGCACTTTGCGTTATCATTACCATGGCTTTAGCCCAGCGCACTTGGCATTTCAATGAATAATTACGTAAATATTGACATCGTTCAACATCATAAAAAAAAGTTTATAATAATGCAAACTGTGTTTGACTATCAACACGATACAAACAGATAAACTATTTCCGAAAAGTTAACTAGAACGCAGACAATAGGTCTGTACACCCTGTAGTCAACTGTGCGGACACAACAATGACAAGCCGGTACCGAATTCAATAGCATTACAAAGGAGCATTGAAATTGCATTAGACTTAACGTTTCGAAAATACTTCATATCGTGTTTTTCATAGTTGACGAAGCAAATACATCGCTAAACACATGCTTTAAAACTTGAACGTCACTCGAATTGAACTTGAAGTCGTATAGAAAGCAGCTTTTCCTTCCCAAATTCACAAATTAACCTTTCACAATCAGTCCAAATTTCAAACAAATCGGAAATGTTTGACACATGTTTTGCATCTATCGGGAGGGCATCGAGTTTCCCTTTCGCCCACGGTGAAAATTTATTACTTGAGTCTTCGATAATCGGCAAAAATCTTTGAAATCACTTTTTATAATTAATTCAGCCCAATTAGATCAGAAGTTAGTATGACGCTTGACTTGATGTGGGTCTTCTTGCATTGATAATAATGCTCAGAAATATGACGCAGATTCTTAATTAAACTAAGCTAGTATATAGACGGACTTGTTTGCTGTAGATAGACGAAGTAATAATGATAAAGAAGCTAAGCAATTCGAAAAATTTCCTCTATATCACACGCAAATACATTGCTAAAAAAACACCACCCTCAAAAAGTGAAGCATATTTTTTTCATAATTAATTTTTTCAGTTTTTACTCGATTACTCTATTAACCCAATTCGATTCATGCAATCATTTGAAAATTTAAAACATGATTTTAAATAAAACGTAGCACAAAATGATAGCCGTCTAAATGTTGAAAAGTCTCTAAATACATGTAGATTTAGAAAAATGTGAGTGTTGCCTAATTCTAATGATTATATTAACTTGAAATTATTCATACGTTGGATATTGTCGTATGTTTTTCTTGTGTAGTAACGTAAAAGATGCAAAAGTATGAATTTTATATGTTTAAATACAATTATCTTAAATCTACAATAATCTAAAAAAATCAATCCGAAATGCATGCAAAATCAAAATGTTCATATCATACTTGAAGAGAAAAGTACAATTTTGTCTACTGTTAAAAAAAGAGAAAATGTGAAATTCTGCTTACCAAGTGGTTTCTCCATGTTGGCAAACATTTTGTGCCTGTACGTTGGCAATTTGAGGAGCGCATGAAGGGTGTAAATCAAAACTTTGTAAATTCATAACTTTTGAATGGATTGTCGGATTTTGCTCAAATTTTCACAGATTGACCATTGCATTTTTCTTCATCCACTGAGCGCACATCAATGTCTGGGTGAGGTTCCCCTTTAAGAAAATCAAAAGTAGGGTAAATAACTACAATGTTACACATATAATCTGATGTTTCAAGTGATAAGGAGAGATTGAGATCGACTATGGATAACAGATGGTGTTTCTAAAAATCGGCGCCAAGTTGTAACCAGGAAAGAGCTGCAGAAAGCACAAATTTAACCCTCGGGAGATGATTACAATATTTGCTATTTCAGGACTTGTGAAATATGTATTTTGTTACAAATATCAAATTACCAAAGGTAAATCGAACTTTACGGAGAGCAAGTATCGTCTTACTTTGGGGGTATTCAGTGGGTTGTTTCACTCTTAAAAGCGGGTCAATATAAAGGTCGTGACCTGGGTTATGCAGTGCGTCACTAGATGCGTCATTCATTTGACGGAGCACTGTGTCAGGTACGAACGTTACGTTTGACGCATCATAAGAACATCATTGTCAATTTGACGCATAGTATAAAAACCATTGAAAAATTGTATTCCGGTACCACATGGCGCCAGAGGCACAGGAAAGGCGTTGTCAAATAATGCATTATATAAGGGTGGTAAGCTATTTTATGGGTACAGGAGAGGGTCATTCAAAGTTTAAGAAATCTTTCCAGCCGGCGTAGGCAGGTAACTGGGCGCAACTTCCATCCGAGCCTTTACGATAGAATAAAAGTAATACGGATAATGCAAGCAATAATGATAATATATAAGCACGCCTCCTCGCTAATCACCTATTCAGAGACATGAAATGAATTGTTGTCACCGGCCATGGTAATAGCTGCCGAGCGGGCGCTTTTCATATTTAAAGGAATATGTTCCTGTCTTTACCCATGTACATCACCTGGTTTGATGCAGCATTGTGGGGATAACTTTCTCACCAAGGGTGGGATTCGAACCGCCGAGCCTATGGTTAAGAGGCGGAAGTCAAAACCACAACACCATACCTTTTACATTTGCCGATTTGTTAAGTCATGGCTCGTATTCTTATATGGACATCAAGCAATAGTTACAATTTCATTAAATATAAATTCTACAACGTTGCCAAATACTCCCACTGTCTCGGAAAGATAAACGAAAAATCGAACACGCCATCACACATTTTCCACACCGACTAGTTTGTGACGGTTAGTCTTTCGCGAGACCCGGTCATCTATCATCGCCTCTTTGGTGAAGGGGAAGAAACAGGGAAGTTTCGGGATACACTTGTATGGTCTGCACACTAGACTCGTGACCTTTAACGCTCTCGATCGAGGAGGGGGCGTAGTAGTCTGCAATTAAAGACGTCACATTATGGATTTTTTTTTGTTTATAAATCCATGATCACATGGTCTGGGCCTTTGAATATCCAAACGTATATTCCAAATCCGAGATCAATCGGGATTATACGAGCTCATGCCACAGTGGTTTATGCTGCTAAAGTTAGTGAAAAATCAAATCCGAATTCTCCCGAACAGAATCGAAACGATTCTGCCCCACTACGGCATGAATCAGAGGGATTCGGAATTTACTCGGCTCTAATTCGGGAACGCCTCGAATTGGAGCGAAATCCCCGATAACGTCGGACCCGAAATCAAGATCGGCGTTCCGAATAATGCCGAATGCCAACCAGAATATTCGGCCCCAATTAGGCCCGAAAATGACAAGAATAGAGTTGAATGGGGACCAGAATGTTTAGCCGAATCGGAACGATTTTGCCAAATACACTATCAATTATTTTGTCTAAACATGCTGTCTTTTAATCGGATCGTTAATTCCCAAATGATAAGAATTGTTCCGAATCTGCCCAAAAGGCCCCAAATGCCTATCCGAATACATTCTGGATGAGGCCCGAACAAAATTTAGAATCAATATATGCATGATATGTATATTAACCACGGTTATCAAAAGTGTCTGCTTCATAAACGATAATATGTTCCTCTTGATCATCCTCTTCACCATTGCATTTTTGGTTTTAAAAATCCATAGGCCCGAATTCTGATGTCAGGTTTAACTTAAACTAGAATTTAAATCTGTGGTTTAAGTATGGGGAGCCAAAAGAGGCTTGAATCTAGAACAGTCGATGTTTAATTTACCAGCACATTTGGCACTCATATTATTCAAAACTGTCTCGGAATAAGAACTTCAATAGTTTTCTACATTATTAGAGCATGGGAAAAAGAGAGCAGTTAACATACGAATTATTCATTGTAAATAAAATTTTGGCACTTTTGGCTACCCATACNAATAAAATAGCTTGCAAGATCTCACATAAGTTCGCAAGATATCTCATAAGTTTACAACGTTTTAAAAAAAACTTTGCGAGAGCCTCACACAATTTCACAAAATTTCGCATAAGTTTTAAAGATATCATGTAAAAGTAAGCTCGCAAGAAATCGGATAAGTTCTCCAGATTTCGCATGAGATCATGAATTAAAGTCAATTTATAGAGTACTTGCTTTTTGCTGATGAACCATATTTAACATTGTATCATGATTATAACTATTTTAATCCAAATAGTGACGAAAGTGTTTGAGAGCTCAGACTAATACAACCAGGGGCCTGGGACACGTGCTCGGGAAATCGCGCATTTTCAATTGCGCCCCAAGAGTATCCGAAACACAACTTTTGAATTAGTTTGTGCAGCTACCAAAATCATTTTCATATTGCGCTATTTAAACCTCGGTCACTGGGGAGACTCAAACACATAACCTGAGAGAACTGACAGGGCAGGGGAACCTCGGGCAACGGGGTGAAGAAGAATGCAGTACAAAGTAATGTTTCCGATTCCAAATTGAAAAGAGATCGGCGCTAATTAACCAGGTGCTAGCTGTTATATTCATTTTTGTATATCGGATAATAAAATCACAAAGTGTTCGTTGGTAATCGTCACAGGATTCTTTTAAATATAAATGACGACAAAAGCAAAATGAAATATATATCGATTTGGTCATAATATTACACAATAGTTGAATATGATTTCCATTAAATCGCCGCAACGATGAAGACCGCCATATAACACTTTTTTTATACCGTGGCCAGGTATTTTCGTGCACCGAAGTAAAATGACAAATTTCCTTAAAATTATTCATATGTATTTACCCTTCTCTAACACTTACTCAAGATAACTTTGATACACTTGATTCATAAAACAAGAAAGAAAGAAACTTTAAACAAATATAATGAAATAGAAAAAATGAAAGGAAGAACGGAGTGACGTGTATGCATATATCGTAGAGAAAAAAAATCCGTATAAATTAATGGTGAACTCGAAATAAAATTCCGGCCAACGTCACTCCTGATGTAATAAACCGATAAAATATGAGATAATTGACCAATATCAACAATAACAATCAATAATCTGACGAATTGAAAACAATTGGAAGAAGTAGGCCTCATAGATACTTTTATTTTTTTCTGGGCCAAGATCTTTATTTTCTCTTTCTTCTTAAATTGGAATAATTTCCATATATGAGTGATGAGAGATGCGAAGACCGCTATGTCACAATGCCTGTGAAAGCGAGGATACTGTGTTTCACTACAGTTCGTTCCGGTTCGGAAGCGCTAGCCAGACGCTTGTAAATGAGATTGATAGTGACAGTGGACAAATTGAATCAAAATCGATTGGACGAATTTGAAAAATTCCCCTTCTCCACGAGAGAGAGAGAGAGAGAGAGAGAGAGAGAGAGAGAAAGAGAGTTATCCGGATTGCGTCGTAATTTGGAACAGAAGATACAAAAATGCGAATTTCCTTTTTGGTTTGCTTCTGCTTTTAATTGCCAGTCGCCCAAGCGATGCGGACAAAAAGGAAAAATGGGATTTGAAACTCTTCTCTTTCAAGTTTTGAAACCACAGGACAGGTGACAGAAGAGTTAAATTGTGCTAAGAATAGTGGCGCGGAATTATTTCATAGTCATTATCATGTGTCGGGCTTCACTCGGATTTAGAGAAAAAATTAATAGCCACATTCTTCATTTAGATAAAAATTTTGTTTTGATTTTTCAAATATTCATCAACTTTTGTTTTCATTAGTCATATTGTCATATTATGAGAATGTCAATGTTTTTATTTTCCATTTTCTTTTGATTGTGTATATTTGACTTGATTTTCTTTGTTTTTTTTTAGTTTATATATATCGAGTATAAGCTGCTTGGTTAGGATTTTTTCCATATTTTGCCGGAGCACGTGACTGTAATGGAATGGAAATTTTGCCGTAAAGACTTTTCTATTCAAATCATTAGCTCCTTTAGAGACTCAAATTTACCCATCTCTTTTCATGTCCTTATTGTTTGTTTTGTGTTGTTTTGTTTTCTCAATTTCTTTTAAGGCCGTCAAGGAAAGATGGCAAAAACCAGCAGCCACCCCTCCCCTCGTTGTCAAATCCTGCAGTATATGTTCAATCATGAATGAACTTTATTTCTAATCTTGACAATGAAAATTAATTTTCACTTTCAATATTTGTTCACAGTTTTCGCCCAGCAACGAAAATGCATGCATGCTACTCTCCAACATATGACATCAACATGAAACAATATAATCTACATATCCAGTTCATTTACTTTTTAGCACATCCCTATACCCCTGATACCTGGCTCATGACATGTCCAAAATAAGATGACGTTATAAAGGGATTAGCTTACCTTGAAGGGGATAGAAATATTACCGGACTTCAGACTGAACTATTTGATCAAAATATAATTATCATTTTTGTATATAGCTTTCGCTCAGCAACGAGACTTCATGCTATTCTTCAAAATGTGACATCAACATGAAATAATTTGATGCATATATCGGGTTCATTGACTTTTTAGCACATCATTACTTGGATTCCGACAAGTCCGAACTATATACGATGGCGCTATCGAGGGATTAGCTCACCATGACAATAAGAATGGAAATTCACTTTCAATTTGATACAAATTTCGCTCAGAACATGAATTCATGCTACTGTCCAAAATATGACATAAACATTGATCTGATGCAGATCTAGTTCATTGACTTGTTAGCACATCTCTACCTGGATCCTTACACGTCCGAGCTATTATGACGTTATCGAGGTATTAGCTCAACTATATATTGAGGGGGATCAAAATATCATCGGACTATTTGATCAACATTATTATTATTTTTGGACATAATTTTCGCCCAGCAACAAGAATTTTTGCTATTTTCCAAAATGTGACATCAACATAAAATGATTATTCACATATCGGGTTCATTGAATTTTGTTAGCACATCCCTACCTGTATCTTGACACGTCCAAACTAAGATGACGTTATAAAGGGATTAGCTTACCTTGAAGGGGATCGGAATATCGCCGGACTTCAGACTGAACTATTTGATCAAATATAATTATTATTTTTGTACGCATTTTTTTTGCGCAACAACTAGAATTTTTGCTATTATCCAAAATGTGACATCAACATGAACTAATTTGATGCATTTATCGGGTTCATTGACTTTTTAGCTCATCCCTATACCTGGCTCATGACACGTCCAAACTAATATGACGTTATAAAGGGATTAGCTCACCTTGAGAGGGATCGGAATGAATATTCACTTTTATTTTTTTTTTGTATTTAGTTTTCGCTCAGATACAAGAATTCATGCTATTCTCCAATAATAAATCATTATTATTATTATTATTATTATTATTGTTATCATAATTATCATTATCATCATTATTATTATTATTATCATTGTAATGATCATTATCGTTATTATTATTATCATTATTATCAATATTATTATTAATATAATTATTATAACAAAACAATATATATCGGGTTCATCGACATTTTGGCACATCCTTACCTGGATCCTGACACGTCCGAGCTATTATGACGTTATCGAGGGATTAGCCCACCTTGTAGGGGATCGGAATATCACCGGACTTCAGACTAAACTATTTGATCAATATTACCCCAATTTTGTATATAGTTTTCGCTCAGAAACGAGATTTCATGCTATTCTCCAATAATAAGATGGTATGATGAGCACATGGGGTTCATCGACATTTTAGAATATCCCTGCCTGTATCATGTGTATGATGACACGTCCGAGCTATTATGACGTTATCGAGGGATTAGCTCACCTTGAGGGGATCGGAATATCACCGGACTTCAGACTGAACTATTTGATCAATATTATGCCAATTTACCTGAGATACCGAGAGGAATGTGGCCTAAATAGCCCAGTCACATATTTGCGATTTTATGTGCTTTACGCTCATATGTGTATAAATGCTCATGGAAAGTTTGACTTTGCTTAACGTATGCACATTTTAGTGTCAGCCAATCTCCCCTACAAAAGGTTCATTGACAAAGTTTCGTGTATAGTCAGTGAAAGCCAAGCCTATATGTCATTTCCTTTGAGTGCGCAAAATACACAAGAAAGACACTCGGCAGACTTTCAGCTAAGCGTCTCGCAGTATAACTGCGTCTTTCAAATTTCACAAACGCTGTGCAGACGTTGGCTATGAACACAAAGATGCATAATTGAGCCTTCAGTTCGGATTGACTTGTTCAACGAAATCACATGAATCGTAAAAGCTTCAGCCAATCATTTCCCTGTTTATTTCTGCGTTTAGAGAGCGTATTTCAAATTTCATTGGTCAGAATGTTTGGTACGAATAAACACTAACGTGTGACAGGACCTAAACGCATATAAACGAAAGATCAATATTTTAAGACCACAATTAGACCACTNCATATAAAAGTTCACAGGAGCACAGGTTTAAACAATAGGTACACTGTATAAATGTACGTGTACGTCTATATACACAGGCACTGTCGAAGAGTTAGAGTATACATAATCTCGGCAGAAAAACATCATAATTTTCCAAGGTAAAACTCCTCCAGTCAATAAAATTGATCCAACTTGATCACAACAAGCATCAAGACAGAGTTATTATGAAGCAGAACTATGCAAATTCGAAATTAGTGGAGAAAATAAAGGAGAAAGGGAGAGAGACAGAGGAAGTGACCCCTTCTCTCTCCTCTCTCTGAGAGCGACATGGAATCTAGTATATCGAGGGATAAGCTCACCTAGAAAAAACATTGAATATTAACTTGGATTTCTGTATACAGTTTTCGCTAAGATACGCTAATTCATGCTATTATATGCAATAAGCGTGGGAGCGTTGTGGTGTAGTAGTTTGGGCTCCTGCCTTTCAGCTAGAAGGTCGGCAGTTCGAATCACACCCATGTCGTTAATTTCCTTCAGCAAGACATTTATCCACACTGTGCTGCACTCAACCCAGGTGAAAATGGGTACCTGGCAGGAATTTATTTCTTGGAATGCTTGAGCGCCTGAGTGGCTTGCTTGCCGGTTATATAATAATACTAATATGCAGTTCTTATATAGCGCTAATTATCTCTGATAAAAGGTCTCTAAGCGCTCTACAATTAATCCAGGGTAATAATATGACACCCACTATCAAGCGCAGTAGAGTATATGTATGTATTGGTTGCGCTATGTAAATGGTCCTATTATTATTATTATTATTATTATTATTATTATTATTATTATTATTATTATTATTATTGTTATCATAATTATCATTATTATCATTATTATTATTATCATTATAATCATTATCATTATCGTTATTATTCTTATCATTATTATTATTATTATTATTATTATTATTATTATTATTATTATTATTATTGTTATTATTATTACTATTATTATTATTACTATTATTAGTATTATTATTAGTATTAGTATTATTATCATTAGTATCATTATCATTATTATTAATATTATTATTGATATAATTATTATAACAAAACAATATATATCGGGTTCATCGACATTTTGGCACATCCTTACCTGGATCCTTACACGTCCGAGCTAATATGACGTTATCGAGGGATTAGCTCACCTTGTAGGGGATCGGAATATCACCGGACTTCAGACTGAACTATTTGATCAATATTATGCCAATTTACCTGAGATACCAAGTGGAATGTGGCCTAAATAGCCCAGTCACATATTTGCGATTTTATGTGCTTTACGCTCATATGTGTATAAATGCTCATGGAAAGTTTGACTTTGCTTAACGTATGCACATTTTAGTGTCAGCCAATCTCCCCTACAAAAGGTTCATTGACAAAGTTTCGTGTATAGTCAGTGAAAGCCAAGCCTATATGTCATTTCCTTTGAGTGCGCAAAATACACAAGAAAGACACTCGGCAGACTTTCAGCTAAGCGTCTCGCAGTATAACTGCGTCTTTCAAATTTCACAAACGCTGTGCAGACGTTGGCTATGAACACAAAGATGCATAATTGAGCCTTCAGTTCGGATTGACTTGTTCAACGAAATCACATGAATCGTAAAAGCTTCAGCCAATCATTTCCCTGTTTATTTCTGCGTTTAGAGAGCGTATTTCAAATTTCATTGGTCAGAATGTTTGGTACGAATAAACACTAACGTGTGACAGGACCTAAACGCATATAAACGAAAGATCAATATTTTAAGACCACAATTAGACCACTCTATTTGAGATAAAGTTTGACGTCATCATTGGTCATTAAATTGTACTGTTGAAGTGGTTTGGTAAATGTTGCGGCGATGTGTGATTGCTTGTGATGTCTGGAGTGCAGAATCGAACCAAACTCGAGATCTACAATTGGGATGACCTTACGAGAGCAGAAAAAATCATATCATCTAAGCGTTCAAGCTTCTTACAAGACCAACCATAGCAATGCGAGTCGCCCTTATTTTTAAAAAGTAACGTAACTTTTAACCAGAGTAAAGAAGGGGCTAAATTTTGTCAGGAATATGATTAATATAAGCACACAAGCTAAACTTTTTTTATAGGCATAGCAAATTATCCTTCAGGAGCGTGTCGAACCCCCTTTTTTCCATACAGTAATCTAATCTTTTCACAAGGTGTACGAAAAATGTCATTGTAAAAAAAAGAAAAGAAAATGTTCCTTTATTAATATTTCCATTGATATGTAGACATTCAAGACTAAATGTTCCAATTTATGTAAATGAGATCCAATTTTGGAGGTAAATCGAGCAAAAAGAGGGCAAATTCTTTATTTTATAGATCATTTTCTAAAAAAAAACAAGTGATGTTTTTGTTACGCTTTAAAAACAAATTTTGTATTCATCATATTCTTGATTTTTTTTTTTTTTTGGTTTGGACAATAAACGCTAAGCAACCACGAGTAGCGGTTTATCTAATTAACACATTTTTAAGGGTAAATAATGATATTAGAATGGAAGTGAAAAGCGAATAACACTCATTGCACACGAAATAGCAACTTTACCAAATCATCAATATCATTTTTGCAAAAAAAAAGGGTCGTGAAAAGTATTATCTTTTATGCATGTTTGATCATGTATAATTGTTCAAATCAATAACTTTTTGCGTTACACAAAAAGTAGTCAATTAAAAGCTATATGATTCAAGAAACAACAGCTTTAAAACGTTGGAAGATTATTTGTTGTTTTCTTCCTATTCATTTTCAGATCCTTGCCCTTACCGTATCTCATTCCAAGAGCATGCATTTTATGAATTTACTCTGCAAATACCGATTATCGCCTACAAAAAGGAAGAAAAAAAAACAACACATCGCCATTATTGACCTATCGTTGTCTTGCTATGTGAAAAGTCACGTGACAATTGGGCGTGTCCTTTTAACTCTGTGACGTCAAAAACGTTTCAAGGTGAACAGTTTGAATATTTTTCCTGTGTCCTATGTGTTATTTCGTCTGATTGTTTGTCTCTGATATGCCAATTGTGAACTTAAGCATTTTCCGTGTGTCCAGTTAATTGTTTCCTCTGAAATAAGCTTGATTGAAATATTAGGTCCCCAGTTGTGAACTTTGGAATTTTCCGTGTGTCAAGTAATTTACTTTATATAAACTAATACTGCAATTTGTTATCGAAGTACAATTATATTGGTTATTCCGATCCCAATAGATGATTTTCATAATGTAGTCAAATCAATTGATGTTTGCCCAAGACGAAATATAAACAAAGATTTCACAATACCGGTAGTCAGAAATTTTCACATATTAGCGTTGCTAACTCGGACAAATATTGTAGCTTGTCCGACCTAGCAACAAGCATTCCTTAACCGATCTATTGAAATGAGATTGTTTATCAACAAATGTTTTCACAGTGCATAGAATTTGACTACATCATAAAAATCCATTCGTTTTCTTTATGAGCAATATGAAAACATGTTGTTATTTCAAGAAAAAAATACAATTGGCGTATCCGTTGGGTTGAAAAGGGGGGGGGGGGGGGGGGGTGGGCGCAAAGTTTAACTAACGCAAGGAGCACAAGGGTAGGCAAACTTGGGGATGATATTTAAAGAGGTATATGAACGATAGAATATGACTAAAGGTGGTTCTTGCAAGCAAAAATTAACCGCATTTGTATATTCTTCAAAAAAATCAAAGTCATTTCCAATTCCTCCATCACGTTTCACGATCAAATTTACTTCCAAAGGTTACCCATTTTCCGAAAACCCGAAAATGGAAGTCAAGTCGATGTCTGAAGTTTGTTCGGTGCTTTCCACGACACGTATTTTGACAACGGAAGTGTTTATAGCGACGAGACGCATGTACGTTGTCAATTGAATTGCTATGACTGGTTTGTGCAACCACCCCTCGCTAGCAGGCCGGTTCGCAAAATCACTTACGAAACATTATTCCTCCACGTTTCACGATCAAATTTACTTCCAAAGGTTACCCATTTTCCGAAAACCCGAAAATGGAAGTAAAGTTGATTCTGAACTTTGTTCGGTGCTTTCCACGACACGGAAGTGTTTATAGCGACGAGGGGCAAGCACGTTGTCGATTGAATTGCTATGACTGGTTCGTGCAACCACCCCTCGCTAGCAGGCCGGTTCGAAATCAATAACGAAAAATTGTAGCTTGTCCGACCTGGCATTCGCTTACTGATCTATTGAAATGAGAACAAATATTTTCTCAGTGCATAATAAACATCCATACATGAAAAAATACAGCAAAAACAGCATCGTTGCTTCATATTTCAAGAAAAACATTGTCGTATCCGGTGTGGGTGGGGTGGTTGGCAGAGAAGGGGGGGGGGTCGGTTTGTACTAACCTCAGGGAAACATAGTCACTGAAAGGTGAAAAAATTGGGAATATTTAGAGAGAAATGGGAGATAAGGAAATATAGGAGTATAAATAAATGCAAGAGGGGCGAAAACTTATTATGAATAATACTAAATGTGGTTCTTAAAACAAAACTTAACCGTATTAGTATATTCTTCCAAAAATTAAAGTCATTTCCAATTCCTACACGTTTCATGATCAAGTTTACCTCCAAAGGTTATCCATTTTCCGAAAACCCGAAAATGGAAGTAATATAAAGTCGAGCTCTGAACTTTGTTCGGTGCCTTCCACGACACGTATTTTGACAACGGAAGTGTTTATAGCGACGATCGAGGCGCATGCACGTTGTCATCGACGTTTGGATAACTGTTTCTGAAGTACTTCAAATAAATGACATTGAAGTATGGCGGTCAAAGACAATTTTCAATAAAAAATGTCATCATCTGATTGCCGTGATACACTTATATCAGCATATGTAAATGTGCTTGAAACATCTACTGTCAGATCATAACAGGAGAGGAGATGAGGGGTTGCTATAATATGAGAATAATATTATTCTACTGTTGATAACAAACTTGTTACAAAACCAAGACTCACGGTATTATTAAATGATTCTTGCAATATTTTTTTTTCAGTGTTCATGACTCAACCAATCTAATTCAATCTAATTCATTTGGCTTTTGGGTGATATCTTACTTATCACATCAGTGATCAAAAGGATCAGGGTACCGTAACATAAAGCTTTGCAATCGATCGTACGATTGATATCAATCGCAAGTCTATGGGAATCATGTACAAAAGTTTGCGATTGATTGCAAACTTGCTTTATGTTACAGGCCCCAGGAGTGGTTAATTTATATATCTAATCCTGGAACAAATTTATATATTCTTAAAAGGATAGACAATATGGTGCTACTTATACAAACAATTGGTTTTAAAAAATTTTACAGCTTCTTTGCATCATTTTTACAAACAGGAGCAAATTTCAACCCACATGCGCAAAATATCGCAATCGGAAGATCATGCATGCATCATTGAATGAGAAGGGGGGGGGGGGCACGAGCCCGCCCCTTGCCGTAAAAAATGGTGGCCAAAATTTGCGCTGAAGAAATGTTTTTCTCTGACTCGTATTAGGATTCAAAATCAACGTATAGTGCTTGCGTCCCCC
>BQKZ01000091.1:23066-33876 GCA_036244855.1 Temnopleurus reevesii
TGGGGGCAAAGGATTTAATTGATCTAGCCCCCTCCCCTGGGTTCTCAAATTCTAGGTGGGCGCATGTAGACGATCGGTTGAATCAATCAGAACATATATTATGTTGACTTTTGCCGCTGGGTAAATCTTAGTTCGATGATGATCTAAAAAATATACTTATTATGAAGGGTTCCACGAAGTTTCTTTTCAATACCATAACCACATCCTAAAAATCAGGATGTGCGATTATTCAAACATAATAAAATGAATACGTGATGTATTATTGGAGATTTATACTCACAATTAAATATTGTTCTGCCTTTGTCCATGTTCACCTGGCAACATTGCCATCAAAGCTGTGTCTGAATATTCATGTCTGCTTCATTGACATCATCATCCGGGTCGTTGATATCAAAAGTGAGTTATAATTTATAAAATTTGAAACTATTATCAGACGAAGTATTTCGAGAAAAAAATAGGAATGAGAACTAGAATAAATCTAAAATAAGCCTTATGACAGGGAGGATATGCAAACTTGTTTTTCCTTGCTCAGGTATATCAATAATTGTTAACATTAAAATCATTATTATGATTATTGTTACGAGTATTATCACTATTATCGTACTGATTATATTGCTAAAGTAACATCATTTTTACTAACGTTATTTTAATATAATTATTACTATTATTATTGTTATTACTATTGCTATCATTATTGCAATCGTTATAATCATCAAATTATCATTACATTTTATAAGTTTCTTGTCATTTTCATCAATACTTATAACACTGGCAATGTGTTTAGTTAGTTTCATTTTGTAGTAGTCACAAATGGTTTCGATTAGACATGTTAGACCTGAAGAAAATGAAAGCCTTGTGGCCAAATTTACTTTTATTATGGAACATTTTTCTGGTTCATCTGTAATTCATATCTTTTTCGCAAACAAATGTTCATGCCGGAATGTAATTTATTTTCCCTTTTTCATCTAATATTCGGATTAAGTTTCTTGTATTTTAACAGAAAAGAAAATAAACAAGAAAATGTTTTTTTTAGATTCGGGTTAAATTTTTAATATTTTATTTAAACAGAAAAATAAATGAAAATATCAAACTCAAGAAAAACATTCATGACTCAGCACCAACAACAAACCAAGAAACACCCAGGCAAATGTCAATCATTGACTTACATGACCAGATCAAATAAAAAAGCGGAAATGTTTAATGTAATCAAGAGATAATTTTATTTTGCCAAGATATTAAAACCTAAGTGACACCAAGATACGCGAGAAGAGGAACGTGTTGGTCAGAAGATTCAGTCGTTTGTTTTTATGTCTCGGTAATTAATAGACGATTAGATCATCGAAATAATTAATCGTGCACTTAAAGGAGGACCAGTCTACCTGTGGTCAATTCTGCGAGTATAGACTCTTACAAAATCATGTGGGGAAAAAATTATCCAAAGAGATATTGTAAACACAATTATTGGTTTAAAAAAATATGCCCAACTTACATCGATTTGCGAAATGTGACCATTATTTGGGAATATTTTACACAACTTTTTGTTTTAATATGCCCAACTTTGAGGGCATTTCGAATCAACGATAACTGTTGACGTATGTTCAATGGTGAGAGGTTAGATGGTGTAAATTATGATATTGAAAAATTATTATATAGGCATACTTATGGTATTCAAGTCTAAGTTCTTCCAGTCTTTCTTTCTTTCTTTCTGCATGTTTCTTTTTTAATACATCTTGCTAAATTGAGACGCATGATAAGTATTTCATTCTATTGTGTGTAAGTATTTTGATGGAAAAAAGATATATGAAGTCGTGTCTAAATCTGCTATGTTCAAAGCAATATGGCAAGAAAATGTAGCATTAATGTGATGATTTACTTTAAACTTGCACATATATACAGTCAGATTTCCCTCACATTTCCAAATACTTTGAAGTAGTGAAATTTTCTCGATTGATTTTGTAAATTGAAGAGAAAATTGCTTTCTCAAGCGAAGATGATAACACAACAGTAATAATTTCACAGTATACATTAAATTTTTTCTTAATGGAATTTGAAGGTAAAAAGGAACGAGATGAAGTTGAAAACCAAGAAAAAGACAAAGAATGAGCAGAAAAAGAAGTAAAAGAAGAATCAAATGAAGAATTTGAAAAGAAGAAGAATGAGAAAGAAAGAATTTGTATTAATCTACATTTCTATCAATTTAATAAATAGAGGAATATTTCTCACTTTTATCTTTAATTAGTTTATTTTTCTTGCAATATATTTAAATTACCAGGATATATGATTATGAACCATTTTAATATCTTCTTTGTATATTTTATATTTATTTTGCATGTTAATTGTTAATATTGTTCTTACTAGCTGTGTCATTTTATTGTGTTATCAGGACATTGATGTAAAACAGCAGATTGCTGATCTTTTGTACCTGTATAAATATATTCTAATAGATAATAAATAAATAAATAAATAAATAAATAAATAAATAAATAAATAAATAAATAAATAAATAAATAAATGAAGAAATGAATGAGGACAGAAGAATAAGTAAGATTGACATCTTGAATACATTGATATTATCCGTGTAACATACACTGGTTATAGGGGAAGGTGAGAAAAGGTGAGGGGGAGGCAGGATTTTTTTTTTTTTTTTTTTTTTGGGGGGGGGGGGAGGGGAATCATGTTCTTCTCTAGAATCAATATATGAATCTCTTAATTGGATCATTGAACATTTTGTGACCTAATGACTATCGTGTGGTATGTGCACGATATATGTGATGATTCAAGAGTCCCAAACGACCTTTAATGTTCTATGATCTTTGAGACTCGTGCGGGGGCTTTTACAAAGCCTTTTATTTCATATGTTTGCCAAAAAGATTTACATGTCGATTATGCGCAATTAAACCTACAGCCTTTCTCAACAAGTTGTTTTAACCATACAAAAATCATACGCGTCGTATTCTTACCGGGTCTCGGTTTATGAGCGGCAAGTTATCAGGAAGAATGTACTCATAAAAGTTGCAATCATGATAAAATAAAAACCTTATCATATCTGTAGGCCAATACAGTATGATATTTACTACAAACCATCGTATGACGTCATCCAATAGTTCATTCACTAACGATGCGGTTTGGTAGAGAGCAAGCAAACCGTGCGACGATTGGTCAAAAATTGCCGCGCAGGCGCAGAAGACATGTACACAAAGCGCCCCTGCTAGCAGTCACCTCTGTGCTCACAAAATCAAAGATGGGTTCAGCGGAATATGAAATGATGCCCCCGCCCACGTTCAGGCGTGATTCGCAGGTAGTCATCCGTGCCGTGACTGCCCCGTTCCATAGCTACTGGGGAAGTTCAGGAAAAAGGTAGTCTGCGGTATTTCATCTGCAAATACCAGGGTTTTTATGGCTATTTTGACTCGCTTCTAAATCTACAGGTGTAGATGATAATAACCTCATACCGTGACGCACAAGTGCACGAGATCGACCGGCTTTACATGGATATTCCCTCGACTCTAGCTTGGATTTGATAAATATTTGAGGTCCGAGGACATTTTGCTTCTTCAAGCTCCATGCACCCGCAGCAGAACGTGAGCGGTAGCGGTAGCATGGGAGAACCCGGCGGGATCCTGCCCGACCTGGCACTCTTCGGGAACGATGGCCTGCTCAACGAACTCGAGAAGGCATCGACATGCAGCGATTCCGACTTCGTGCTCCCGGCCAGTCCCTTCATGGATAAAGGTTGGCAAGAGGTAAGCGAAGATTGCCCAATCTAAACCCAATTCATAAGCCAATTTGTTATTTTAGAGCATTCTAACTCTATTTTGATGTTGTGTTGATGTCGCGAAGGTGGGCGTTGTCGTTGGGTCTTTGGCAAGCGCTGCAATGTGCCTGACTTGCCCGCAGAAAGAGATCTCAAATCAACCATGATATTATGATATCTGATCTGGGTGTTGAGCTATAAGGATGAATTATGACTCCCTGTACTCAAATACTTTCGAAATTGCTGGATCATAATTTTATTCTCAGTGTCTTTAATAGAACAAAATTGTCCGGGATTACTAGTTGATATGGCAATATAACGACCCGATGACAGCTCAATGTTTTTTCCCCGAACCATGACAATTTCATTTTAATTTTGATAGGCTTACATTTGATTTTTAGATATTTTGCACCCTCAAACATGTCAGAGGAAAGCATGAAGCTCGTATGGAGTTTGTCATTTTTATTTACAGATATATATTTTGACTGGTGGAGAAACATATGATGTCTCTTTTCATGTTTCTTTATAATCCTATTAATGATATTTAGTTATTGTTATCATGTTGCTTTCACAAAATGAATATAATATATCGTGTTTCCCGCTTTTCTCTTTCATATCTGTCATATATGACTTATAACATATAACATAGCATTATATAACATATGTTTGTCCCGATATACTGTGCTTGATATTTGATCTGAATCCATCTACATAATTTTTTGTTTGTATCAATTTTATTGTATAGGCATATTTAGATCACTTTGTAACATTTTGTTTGTTCTTTCATTTTTTAGTCTCAGTGATTGATTGATTGATTTTTTTTATTTCACTTTTAAAAACATTCACAATTCCCAATGCTGCTATTTGCAGTCGTCCATTCCCGCTCGCTCATCTAGGGGAGCTTCTCCTCTGGGCCTTGGGGTCGTGTAAAGCAACACAATCTTCAAAACAAATAAAACAAAAAAGCAGCAATGTAATCCACCTTTGTATTGTAAGTGAATTGTTTTTAGAAACATCACATTTAAAAAAAAAATTATTCATTTATTCATAATATATTTCACAGACACCAGGGTAGCCCATTCAACAAAGATTGGTATTCAACTGCGCCTTCAGCTGTGCACTGCGCCTTCAGCTGTGCTGCTACAAAACTTTGGAACAAATTGCCAATAGAAATAAGATCATCTCCATCTGTAGTTGATTTTAAAAGCTTGTTGAAAACTCATTTATTTCGTGAAGCTTTTCAATAATATCTTGTAACTTATGCATTATTTTAGTAACAATATCCACAAACCCTAACATCACAGCGCAGTAGAGTATATCCATATAGCATCTGCGCTATATAAATTATCTAATTATTATTATTATGAACACTTTACAATACATTCAGTTAAAGGAAATACGGTAAAACTTAATGCAACAGATATGATACAACGAAATTCAAGGTTAGAGTTGTAAAAGAAAAAGATGTAATAAACAATTTGACCGATTTTCTTTTCTCTATATCCGTCTCATCAGTCTCTCCCAAACACGAATCACAATTCATCATTGACCTGAAAATTTCATGATTGTGTAAATAACGGTGTTAAAAACCACTGATCCATGCCAGTGCTTATCAAACAACTATGATTATTACATGAAGGATCAAATTATGAATAATCTTTAGTACAAGCTTACTGTACGTGCCTGCATGCATGTATAAATCACGATAAACAAAATATTATATGTAAATAGCCAATTTGAAGAGGTTTATTAACTAGGCTAACTTGAACAATTAAAATATTTATCACATCGTACGCTCTATGAAATTTCTATGACATGATGTGAGGTATTATTTAACCAGAATTCTTTGCCATTTTACAAACTTATACAAGTGTCTATTAAGTTCACATGATTCAAATTCTCAATTACGTGTGTTTGTAAAAGAGATTAAAAAATACTCATTGAAAAAACAAATTTGTTAATATAAGAACGAAAAAATGCATTGATCGTTTAGCAAAATTCGACCTAGCATAGCATGATTTATGTAAATATTGAGCAAAGAGTGAGTTTTCAAAATAATTTGCGAGTTTTTTTCTATCATTTCATTTCATTTCATTTCATTTATTTATTTATTTCGTTTCAAACAAAATCCAAATCAATCATGTAGATCATCTATCTATGTGTATTAATGCATGTTTCAGTTACGAGGATAATGTGATAAGATCCTCTGCAGACGTACAAAATAGGTCTAAACAAAACATTAAAAGCCAAAAACAAATTAATTCCTCCAAGAAACATGACAAGACTGAATGGAGACAAATAAAGAGAAGATGAATCTTGAGAGACGATTGGGGATAGAGAGGAAGATAGGAAGGATGGAAAACCTCATGAGGATGAGATGGAGGAGATGAGGGAAGAAAGATGAGGGAGGGAAAATGCTGAAGAAATCAGCTAATAAACACAATATTAGAAGATGGGCCCTTTTGATATACTTTCCAAATACACTTCGTCTATCAATCTCTCCGGGCTTCTACCCAAATGAGTCTTGCTATCATCTAAACAATTATGGGACCATAATATATGTACCTCTGTTCAATCATAATATTTTGCTGAATCGACAAGTTACTCTTGAAGAATTTTGGATTTGCAATTTTGCTGCTTATGGATTTGGACATCTTTACATTTTCTGTTTGTATTTGTTAAGTGGATGACACTGTATTTTCAATGGACGAACAAGAAAAATACTTGCTAAATGCATGCTCACAGGGAGACTATGATTTATGTGTAACTCTTTTAATTTCATTTGCAGTCCCTCTGGGTTCAAATTCTATTTTTGAAGCATAATGATAGTAAATACCAATGAAAATTGCTCCAACACAGGGTAAAGAGAAAAAGAAGAAGACCGCTATACCGACGTGCTAATAAATTGTCATTCTTTTTATGTTATACAATATTGCTGAAGGGCGACCCCCGTTTGGAAATAGGTCATAGCAATAAAAATATGTCATGCTTGAAAATGACCGTCAGCTCCCATTTCAGCTAACCAAAACGTCGTAAATTGCTCCAATTGATAAATTCGATACATTTTGTGGACTACAAAATAGAGAGCTTAGTATCATTGTTTGATCTCGAAAACAGTCTGTTGGTATATACTTTATGTGCATACATTATTGCTTTTATGTGAGGATTTTTGATAACCACGCTGTAATTAACACAGCGATATGGCAACAAGCGTTACAACAGTAAAATCACGAAGATTTCATGAAGATGATGAATTTAAGTCTATATGAATATTTACATACGAATTTATATTTTCATGCAACTATTATTTAATGTTTTCCGTCCAAACAGCATATGCATGTATCATGTGTATGGTGGCAGACTCGTAGGAAAACGTTAATACGTTAACTATGTATTCGAATAAAATGATGATCATGAAATAATTTACCGACGTTAAATGAGATTAATAGCTTTCTTGTCAGGTTATAATACTCACATTTAAATGAATTATAAGAATAACCATGAATAATCTACACTTAAAACCCCATGTAATGTTTGTAAAGATTCAATAATCATAATTTATGTGGATTTTTCATCACAGAAATATGAATGTCAATAAATACATTTGTTTCGGTACCCTAACCTTACCATGATTTTTCAAGATTATGTTTAGCACCCTCATTGAATAGGAACAATTCCTTCACTTTCCCTTTCATTTCTGAAATTTTGATAAATGAAAATGAGAATATTTTTCACAACAAATAGAATTATAAAGTTTTCATCTAATGTCATGCATTAGAAGAGTCACTTTACCAGTTTAGAAGCAGGGAAGGAGAGAAAGGATACTCTTTTATCATCATGATTGGGCAAAAAGCTCAAACGCAATGTATTATGCAGACTTTTAAAGATATTTCATTTGATGAATGCATTTGTTTTTCTTTTGTCATGCATGAAGCTATCAAGCAATCTTTCATATGACCTGGTCTTGAGTCAAGTACAAAAAGAAATATGAGATGCCTTCGCATTAATTCACCCGAGCTATATTCGGGTGCTCATATTGAAAATACAATTACTTGGTAAGAAAAAAAAAGTGGTGATTCATAAATCATATCTTATGATTTTTGCTGGTTGAATTTGTCAATCAAGTGAATGAAATGTGCTAGTCATCAAACAACACAAGGCGTTGTCTAATAGCATGGGTGTGGTCAGTCACATTTGTAAATATATATTCATCAAAATGCTCGCAAAATAATTGGAATGTCACGAACAAAATTAAGAACCGAATCGAAAATTAGAAATCAAAGTAATTGAAATATACTTGTAAAGACTTTGGATTTAATATAAGAATCCATCGCTGTATATTCTTTTTGTTTCCTGTAGGCCTATATCCTTCGAAATTTCTCCTTGAAGAGCAATTGTGTCATAAAAATCATCATTCTTCAAGGATTCTTTCTTTTTACAGACGGATTTTCGAAATTACTTCATACAATAGATTTTCAAAGACCCGATGCCCACCAAGAGTCTAATACAATAATACTATAATTCCAACACAAGATTCCAATAAGACAATAATGATAATCACCTTTCTGTAATTCAACAAGTTTGTTTTATGTCACTTTTTAATTTTCTTCCAAACGAAGTTTGATAAGAAGCCATTGGTCAGTATAAATGAGCACAAGGTGAGTCACCCTCGCAAAATCTGTCAAAAATTATTGAATATCAGAATAAGATAAATGGAAGTCATCAGTGAAATTTGTAGCGATATATTTATCGTATGACTCATGACAATAATGTCATTTTTGTATACTTCATCATGTCAAGCACGGTTAGCTTTGAAAGTAAATCTACTTTTGAGTTGGAGAAACGCTTCCCATTTTAGAATAGATCTGGGGAGCCATTGATGAATTGCTTGTATTGTTTGGGGAAATCTTGAAATTCCCCTCGATATGCCAATCAAAACTTTATAACGATGAATCAATTTGATGAGAAAAAAGACCCACAATGAAAGATGAAAGCAATAGGATACAATTTGGAAACTACTACAAAGAAAGTAAATAATCCAAGACATCTAAATCTAGTGAGTTATAATCCTGAAGTCATTTTACACGATCGGCTGCCCTTGATCATGATGAATCACTTTGAATAGATTTCTTTCGACATAATGAATATAAATGCCAATATTTATTTTCATGGTTTAANATGTGACATTTACCTTTCAAAAACGTTATTACGTCATCAAAATGGCGCCTAAACTCAAAATTTCGTTTTTTTCAAAATGGCGTCATAATTGTTATGCAAATTAGTCGATATCTTCGTCAATATTGATCATTTTGCTCCCAGTTTTCGATATGTTGTAGCTGTGGCAATTCTGCACAAAACATTACATAACTGTTATTCATTTTGGCAACGGTAACATGGTGTATTTTTACAATATATATAGGCACGTCAATTTCCGCTGTTTTACACACAAAGTCTATGAGAAACGAATCTTGGTAATATCGAGATTCTACCTTCTTTCTCTTTAAGAGCAACAGCTCCTTTATTCTTGGTCGAGTTTTGCCCAGATTTTAGTATGTTGTAGCTGAGAATATTTCCTATCGTAAGTGTGCCATTTATTTTTTAATCCGACGTCGGGATCATATCGAAATTTTCTGCACAATGTATGACACGAGAATCCCAGTACTGATCTGCGTGTAATATCCTATGGAGAAACTCCTGCGTGTATTAATCAATGGGGAAAATCGTAGTTTTCTTAATGTGAAGGTCGTGAGTTCGAATCCCAGCTGTGAGATATATTTTTTTTGTCTCAATTTTTTTTTCTTCATCATATCTATCATTTTAAACACTAACATTAAGGACAGATCACCTAATTCGTCTACATGACGAATTAAATGTCTAGTTATTATTATTATTATTATTCGATACTTATTAGAGTATGCCTGAGGTTTTATTTCACAGCATCTCCAACACACACTTTTAATCAGTGTTTATCCATGTTGTGATGAAGACAAGATTTTTTTCAATTGGTATACCTAACAAAATTGATCAGTTAATTGATAAAATGCATTAATCGATTGAAGTATTTCATTGACCTTAGGCTTTAGTAGATACATACAATTTGTTAGTCTATTTGAATACTAATATTCTGTAGATCTTGATTACTGTATATATCGTAGACCTATACCCCCATGCCGACGGATGTCTCCTGAGAAATTGCATCGTCATGCAACGACAACTGTAACCGACATCTTCCGTTCCAAAGACGTCCAGAAACAAAGTTGATGAAGATCTCAAACATAGTTTTTTTTTCGTTCTCATGCCTATCTCATCCAATTTCAAACCCTAAGCCTACTGATCCGTAGCACAACCACAATCATTCCATAGCCCATGTCCAGAGAAGGGTAAAACATATCATGAAAATGTTGAGATGGAGCAGAACAGCGCTCCCAAAAGTATCATCATCGCAGCCTCGACGTCAGTCTGTAGACTAGTCTGCAAGCACAGACACTAGGCTTTCGGTGTGTGCACGCGCAGAGTGTGATACATGGTATGCATTGCGTGACTACACCACACACAGCATCTTTCTTTCCCACAAAGGCAAAAACAATGCAGTGGGTCATAAAGTGAAAGATTGCATACTTAGTACCATGCCCACATCGAAAGCCTAGGGTCTGTACCTGCAGACTTCTCCACGTCAGTCTGTAGACTGAGTGTTTTGAAATGTGCCCAAGTTGTGCCGAAAACGTCGCCATCAAACGCGTAATAATCTGACGTGTTTTGGCAGTTGAAATCCCGGGGCCAAGTCCCCGAGCACGACGACTAGGTTTATGCTCATGTACCCGAGTGAGATCACTGTCGGCGATAGCTCAGGCAGATCGCGGCTGTTCGATCGTCTCTTACATTCATATTTTGATGAAGAGTGATGGTGAACAAGTGTCATTAAATGTTGGCTGCCTCATTTTTCTTTTTATTTTATCGCAATGGCTGTTTCACATTATATACTCGCGCATCGAAACGACATGTCCGAGTCATTGAAATGTATATTATTTATACTCCATGTGTATGGCCCACATCATT
>BQKZ01000091.1:35196-48610 GCA_036244855.1 Temnopleurus reevesii
ACACAGTCAATGAAAGAAACGTTTTGTCTTTGGTCATGCACGCAGCCGCCCCGAAGCAAAGTCATATTTATATATCGGTTCAATATAGATGTAGGAAGACACGGGATGCGAGATGTTATGAATTATATCATTCTGACAGGTATTAGTACATGCGATTAACGAATATGTTGTTATAACCCACTTACCTAAGGCATCTAATATTGGCGCCATTAACGAAGAAAAATCGGGCATTCTTCACGTTTACACGAATTAGTATTCCCAATAGATATCAAAGGGAAATACCTGTGAAAACCATACACAACAACAAGAAGTCACAAGGAATATCCCAAATAAGATATTTAGTTCGCATGTACTGTTGAAAGCGTATTAGATACCATATCAGAAAGGTCCTGAAGTCGCAAGAGATAATTACAATGCCTCTCAAGCAATGAAACGTCGTACTCCAGCAATGCTGTATACTAGTCATGTTTGGGCATCCTATATAATAGGCGGGTTTACTATGCTCAGTACAGATTTTATGCGTTCCTTACAAATAAAGGTTGTTCTTGACGACCAGAAACCTTGCTCGAGGTTTGCCCAAAATAGCAATAAGTATGCACACTTGGTAGCGAGTATTGTTGTTCAATGGCCTGGTTTACTAATAGATTCAAATTTATCCACGTTTTCCCCAAGACGAACTATTCATCCAGCTGTCAGAAAATCATGAGAGTACAACACTGAGAATGTCACTTGCATATACATTATCATTGCTAGGTTGGACAAACATTGTAGCTTGACCGTCCTAAGTACAACCATTACATGCTTTCCAAATTCCTTCTATTGAAATACGATTATGCTATATCAGGTAAACAAATATTTTGTCATCGTGCGTTTAACAAAGAAGTGTGCATAAAATGTGAATACATTATGAAAGTGGCCTATAGACCGGTTCACTAATAGATTCAAATTTATGCATGTTTCTTGCCTACGAATGTAGTTATAGATGGTATACCTTAAACCGGTTACTAACAATTGAACTACAATACTCGGAATTCATTTGGCATACATTGCTATGTCGGGCAAGCCTCGGGTAACCATTCGCGTTTTCAAGAACAACCTTTGTGCACGGAGAACACATACAGTAGACTACTCTCGTAATGTATTCAAATTTATCTACTTTTGCCCAAAGATGAACTATGTATACATCTGNTTTTTTTGACAGAGATTAATCTATTTTACACACGAGCTTTCCATACTTCATGATCACCCATTGTATTGTTTGCGTACGCTTGCCATTCAAATATCGCTATACCAACACACCGTTTTCAAGATCAACCAATAATGCTGATTTTCTCTATTTCATATTCCACGATAATCATTTTTTACACAAAGGCATGAAATATAGCTGGAGAAAAGAAAATGGCAATTTCCATGGCCAATGCCGTCAGATGTAATTGAATGTGTAATGGATCGTGTACAAAAATTTGTAAAATGAAAAGATGAAGAAATGGATTGGACATTCCTAAAGTAATGACTTATTTGTTTTTATCATTGTGATCATTGTAAATGAGTAATTGTTTTGAAAGAGGGATATGATAACGATGTATACTTTGATTGTAATTCTATCAAGTCGGTTGAATCTCAGCTCAGCCGAAAAAATACTGCGTATATCAGAATGAAATTAAAGAACTTCAAATTCAAACCGCAAGAAGGCCAGTGTTTGTTTTTCCGATGATGAACTAAAGGTATTGGCAACGTATCAAATGAGATGGCAACAATTTCAAGACTGCCGATTAAAAACTAGAGTTGATCATAATTTTTATACTTGTTAAAAATTGTTAGAGAGTAATCGTAGCAAACTATAATGACAGCTATAAAGAGGCAATTATCGGAGTTATTTTCCCTATATAAATAAAGGAAAACAAACCAAATCATTCGAGTTTTAATAGTAAACGAAAACTTAAGCCAGCAACAAACAACCAAACAAGAATGCAAATCGAGGCCTCCTTGAAAATAAGGCAAGAACGAAAACACCACATTGAGTCTACATTCAACTAAGATTTTCATTCATCGTGTTATACCTATTGTTTATCTTTATTTGTCCAGTTTTTCCTCATCTTATCTCTAGCTGTTGAAGGCTAACCAATATTTCATACCTGAATACTGTCAAAGCCTGTCAAAATTTGTGATTAGCGGTGGCGATAAATTACAAAATGACTGCTAACGTCTTCTCAATCATTTTGCGTACCCCCAACAATTATGAATGTGCAGCATCCCACGTGTGAATGTATTACGCTACAAAATTATTATCCTTTAAAAATGCTTTACTTGAATATAAGTTTGAAAATTATATCAGGCACATGTCGATAAACAATAAGTGAATATACAATCATATAACTTGTAAAATACGATTTTTTAAAATCGTATTTGTATTTGTATATTGTATATGTAATCGTATTATTTTAAAATCGTATAGGAAAGTGCAAAATATGCATTAAAAAAAATACAGCACACCTCCACAGCTGTTGAGTTGGCTTATTCAGCGAAAAAAAAAGATTATTATGACCCCTGTAAAGAATGTTGTCGGGTTATTCCCGTTTTCTTATAATCCTATGTTTTATCAAGGAATGTTGTTGCCTTGTTGTGGATGCTATGTTTACAAATGGTTTGTTACGCCAATTTCACTCGCATCAACAAAATCAACACGAGAATGTGACTGAAAATGTCCGTCTGTTTACGTTCCACTTGTCCCCTCGGGTCAACGAACTCCGTCATCACATTCTCCGAAACCTGACCATCAGCTGACCATTCGTGACCAGTTTCCACGAATGACCAGCTGCTGGAGTCTGTAAGGGCGCGAAACGGAAAGAGAAAGCGCGCGTATTTTGTTTACTTTCGATTACTATCGAATCTGTGTGTTTTCCATGGTGATCTGTTGATGCATGTTAATACCGATTTCCGATTAGTCATCTTTTCTTTTCTTTATGTTTTCTCCAATTAGTATGGTGCCTTGTCTTTTGTTTTAGAACCTGTATATCTCTTTACGTGATGTTCTCTCACCCCCCCCCCTCACCCTCTCTACCTCTCTCTCTTTGAAAAAAAGTACCGTTGCGGTTGCACACGATCTCATTTTTCATCAGCATTGCATAACACGATTATTAACACGCAAAAGATAGAGATAAATAACTTGCTTTGTATACGATTTTCGATTTCATTTCACGGGAAAACATCATTGAGGAGGGGCGTCGTGGTCAATTAGGCATTAATTAAACAGCTGCTACCGGTAGAAAAACTTCCGAAATTTATAGAAGGAAATGGCAGAAGAAAAATCAGGGAAATATCTTTTTCTTGGGATCCGGTGGATGGTCTGGTCATGAACCTATGATCATTATAAACTGCAAATCGTCTTGTTTGTGTTTTTGTAAATTATGATGTGTTGTTTATACACATTCCTTTGAAATCATGCTTGACCTCTACATTTATTTTTTAGACGCATGCACATTGCAAAACCAATAGTGGAGAATTAATGAAACATAAAAAATGGCAAGTTTAGTAATTCCAAGGTTTCAAAACATGTTAAATTAACAACAACAATAATGATGGAGGCAGTGACAACGACCACCACAACAACAACAATGATGAAGAAATATCAACAGTATCTTTATCCCCAAACGTAACCACAGTAGGAACAGCAGCAGCAAAAACACCAACATCAAGAAAAAAAAATACTAAAATTACATCAACAGCATAAAACAGAACAGCGACGTCAGAAACAATATAAAAAGCAGCACCGGTAACAATTCAAAAATATCTCAGAAATAACAATCACAACAGCAATTAGAATAGCAGCAAGAACAACAGTAACAACAACAACCACAACAACAGAGAATCATTTAAAAAAAATCTTTATTCAAAATCTGCAATCGTTTTATGCTTGTGGCTTCAATGCAGTGTTTTTCGTCTAAAATGAACGTGATGTCACGTATTTAAACTGACGCAAAGTGGAGTAATTTTTTTTACATCACATAAATCATTCCACACAAAACAGTGAAGTGGCCCCTCTGCATAAACTCTCTAAATGATGCCATCAACGAGAATATAATGTTACAAAAAGTATCGGTTGCATGGCCCGTCAATTTACGCAGTTCAGAAATATTATTGAGTGATTTGCAGATTTTCATCACAAAATAGCACCCTACAAATTGGGCAATTTGTCTTGAATGTCCTTAGATGTGACCTATAGGAGCCTCCTTCCCTCGTGCATGCCATGAAGTCGTTCGTTGCACATCTTACTGTTTTCTCACTCTGTTCTGTTTTTGTTCAAGCTCAAGTAATTTTTTTTTGGTAAACGTGGCCGAAATTTGACTTCAATTTGTTTTAGCAATTTATCAAGGCCTTGTCTTCTTACTTTTGTTTACAAGTTCATATTTAATTTATTATAACAATTGTGTCTTTAGACATAGTGTAGATTATTGGCGATATACAAATTCATCCCTTCCTAATTTCTAGACATGCCCCCACCAGTCTGCCATTTGTCACCCCCTCCTCCGACCCCAACTATTTATCTCGTCGCTCTTCTTACCTGTGTNATTGAGTCAATCTTCGTTCTGTGTGTGCAGCACAGAGACAAACCATCATGACCATCGCAGTTTAATAAAAATGGAGGAACCGATAGAATTATATTTACTTTTTGTGAGTATCTCATCAATATATCGTTAACATGTAAACATGGACACACTTATTTTGACTAGTATAGCCCTGGTCACATAGAAGCCCTGATTCAACGTTACTCAACACGACTCTTTTGTCTCGGACTCAACTGGCTTAACAATAAGAAAGAATCGTGTTGAGTCCTGTTGAATCGGGTTTCTATGTTAATGGGGCATAATTGTGGCCTAGGAATTATTAGTAGTCATAACGATTTCTTGATATGACAGTAGAAACTAAACTAGCTTGACAGGTTTCTCCTGATGATTGCAGATACTGCAACAAATTCTGAATAATTTATCTTCTTTATCGTTATACAGGACCAGACAGGACCCGATCCGCTCTCCGACATCTTCTTCAAGAAGGAGCCTTCGAGTCCCTCATCGACATCCAGCGACTGCAGGAGTCGTCGCGTGAGCGCTTCGATGATGGAGGACTTCTTCTTTGATCCCAAACCCATCGACGGCATCGACAACGACCACAGCGTGGTCAGCAACGGGATGATGATGCATCAGGTTCCGCATATCAAGGAGGAAATGGAAGCTGACTACCAGGGGAATATGGCGCGGGTAGGAGCCGAGTGTGCGCCCATGCGGGTGCCGCCTATTCCGATCCCAAATGGGAATGTGAACGCGAGTGTATTGTCAATGAACTTCCAGCACAATATGGATATTGTTAATAATAATACGCATTGTGACATGCGCAGGATGTCTTCGTGTAGTCCGGATGTGTTGGCAGTGGATGGGGTTAGGATCAAGCAGGAACCTTTGGACAATCTTCCATCACCGTGCAATATGCAGTGTAACCCACCCCATATGAACAATATGCCGATGGGTGTTCCGTCGACGCCGCCGGACATGTGCGGGCTGGCGATGGAGACCAAACCGATGATGCATTCACCGACGTTCCAGTTTCATCACGCCCAGCAGCAGCATAGTCAGGGGAACGTCTCGAACTCTTTCACCTTCAACATCAACTTGCCACCTATGAACCACCCCCATCATCAACACCAGCAGCAACATCAGCACCCGCAGCAGAACAACCATCACCTTCCGCAACACCACCACCATCATCCGCAACCCCACCACCAGTCCTACAGCGGGTTCCCTCCGACCCCACCCAACTCCCATCCTGGATCACCTGCTGATATTCCCCTTGGGATGGAGGGGTCCTCGATGTGCCTGAGACCCCCTCCTCCACCGTACCCTCTGGCGGTTGCGAACAAGTGCAGTCAGCTGTCCCCGGGGACCACCACCAAAACCAACAACAGCTCCCAGCCGGTCAAGTACAACCGGAAGAACAACCCTGATCTGGAGAGGAGGAGAATACACCACTGTAATTATCCAGGTGAGTGGCATCTGAGAGGGGGGGTGTAGAGAAGAGTATTTTGATCAAGAGCAAGGAAATATCCTCCTTGCTTATGCCCCAGTCCCATAGAAGCGCGGAAGCAACACGATTCAACACGACTCTTTGTTCGGATGCAGTTCACTGAACAAATAATTGTGTTGAATCGTGCTGCACCCGGGCTTCTATATGACTGGGGCAATAGATTACATATTACATGTTACAATCCATTAACAAATTTAAAACAATGTCTCAAGTCTTTGTTCGGAGGAGTCACAAGAAGCTAAGACGAATCATATTTACCATAATGTTTGGTAACATTTCCATAAATGGACACTACAGCGCCCTCTTATTGTGGTGGTGTCGCCTCTGTGTAAACCATGACCAAATCAGAATAGTCTGCCAGAACAGACCCTTGGGTTTCGTTGTGCGCACACACAGAGAGTGATACAGAGTATGCATTGTGTGTCTGCATGCTCTCCCCAAGGGTAGAGCAATGCTGTATGTGTGTGATGTAGTCACACAATATGTACACCCTGTATCATGATCTGCGCATGCACACACCGAAAGTCTAGGGTATGTGCTTGCAAACTAAAATCAGAAAAATGCTCATTTTTCCGCAATGGATTCCCGGTAGAAAGTGAGTAAATCGCAACTTTCTTGCACAACGCTCAGTATTTTTAAAAAACATGTTCATCTATCGACCAACAACAGTAATACTATATTCATGGTATAGTAATGGTTTTTCTTTAGGATGATTAAGAAATTATATCCTCGCACAAATTCAGATTTTAGGATCAGTTTTGCCTTAAGTCTTTACTTATTTTGCTGCAGGCAAATGGAACAAAATCAGGGCGTCAAAGGCAATATATACTATCGACAATCATTTACGCTATTCATTTCGGGCAATATTGTGATGAAAATCACAACATTGCCTTTCCTCATCTTCGCCAAGTGCCTTTAAATCATCGCTCGATTGAGCTGTCACTTATCGGAGACACGTGTATACTTTGAAAGCGACATCGTGATGGAGGGCAAGTGGATGATGGAGAAATACGGTGGCTTTGAAGTACAACCAACAAGTCATGTGCGTCGTGAATTTTGCGACTAAGTCATGGAATTTGTAATTTGGTGCGTGAAGTTCCTGACTTGGGAAGCCATTTTTTTGCCCCAGGACTCGAATTTAATGTCGTAGGACACCAACGCTGAATATACGTTCTCGATCACAATCTTTCCTTGCCGGGTCTTGGGACGCAGAATTCGAGGCCTGTGGTCACAGACTGTGCGACCCCGATCAACTTCACGTCGCTGATGACAAGTTTTGCGTCCCCGGTCACGAATTTCGCATCCTTGGTCACGAAGTTTGCGTCCTGGTCAGGAAATTCAAATCCTAGGTCGCGAATTTTGCGTCTAAGGTCACAAACTTTACATCCCGAATCACAATTTCTATGACATAGAGGATTTCTCCTGGAGCTTGTCACGTCGATTATTATTCAGCGCTGACTAAACCCAATAAAAATCCTGAATTTTAACTGGATGAAAAGCTCTGTCTCTGACTGCTGCTATGTCGGAGAAAGACTTCGACAAATTTAACGAAACTCCCTCCTTAGCCCTTTTGCATTAAGCTTTTTACAGTAAAAAAAAATCCTCTTGAAAATTTAGAATTTTCTGGCAAAAGGCATTTCAGTCATAATTTTTTACACAGGGAAAAAAACTTGCGAAAGGAAAAAACTTGGAAATTGTGCCTTTTTTTCTAGCAAAAAAGTTCATGTCGCAAGATTCTCGACGCGCACGGTCTGACGTCGACGTACTTCGGAGCCACCATATGAATGGGTGAATGATGGAGAGAAGGGTGTTGGAGATAACATCGAGCGGTTGTTGGGGNGACGCCATTTGAGCCTTCACCTTGCTGTAAATGTCTCGATGCACATGCGTTGAATCTTTTAGGGAATTTGAAATAGGCATGAATGTAACAACTTGAAATTGTTATACAAGCAGCATTAACTCATCAAAACTTGCGGAATCACTGGAATTCAGATCCTCAGGGAAGTCCCAGATCAGGGGCCTGTTACATAAGAAAAATTGCGATCAATCGCAAATCTTTAGTACATGGTTTACCATAGACTTACGATTTATACCAACCGCAAAATCTATTAGAAAGCTTTAGGCTACAGGTCCCAGGTATATGAATTCATAGATGACGTCTTTATGTATTGTTATTTCAGATTCTTAATCCCATATTCACAAATAGTTGAAGAAAAAAAACGCGTGTGATTTTAGATCAGACAACTACAACAATCAGACAATAAAGCCCGAAGTTCGGATTCGAACATGTCGAAAGCGGAGAATGTTATTATTCACTTCTGTCAGCTTTTCAAAGGCAGTGTTTATTGACGGCTTTTAAAATTTCCTTCTTGTTCGATTTATTTGCTTATCCAGTTTGAGAAGAGATTCAAATGAATAATGCAGCATTCCGGTAGCTTTTTATCATCACATTTGATGGTATTCCTTTGAATTATACTCGAACGACAAGTGAACAAGTTCCAGAGCAATATTTTACAGGTGCTACGGTAAAAGCTCTGATAAGAATCTTGTAAATTGTATCATAAATATAAAGCGATACAAGCAAGAACACTGAAATAAACTGTATCATAATCTTTGAAATGGTGTCCTCAATAAACAACAACCTTGAATCAGACTTTTTGGAGAATGATAACTAATTGCAAACATTCATTTTGACGCTAGAGCAATAGAAATATTTCGAAAGAAAGTTTCGTATTGAATTTACACCTCATAGATTACTTATTTTTCATAAAGCTATTCTTTTTTTATCCACTCATTAGGTTATCATTTGTGCCTTGTAATTTGCCCGGTTGACGAGAAGTTTTGAACGTGAAGCTTGTTCAACGTATCTTCGTTTCTTGCCAACCGTGTCAACAAACCGGTTAGAAACAGTTGAACTGATGTACATGTATTCGGAATCAAATTTGCATACATTACTTATTGCTTTAAGCAGGCAAGCCTCGGGCAAGCTTTAGGGTTGTCTAGAACAATAAATAAAGTTTAAACTTTGCATCTATCAATAAAGCTGCCTGTTATGTAGCAAGTTTGGGGGTAATATAGACCGGTTCACAGTCAAATTCAAGTTTATGCCCGTTTCTTGTCAACGGATATAATAAGCAGTGCTCATTAACCATTGAACTCCAACACCTGAAATCAAGTTTACATACATTATTTGTTGCTATGCCAGTCAAGCCCCAGGCAAAATTTCGGGTTTTCAACAACAACCAGTATCGAGAGCGAATAAAATTTATTAAAATTCATAATTAAGTACGCTCCAGTTGGTACGCTCGCCTGTCACGTATAAATGCCAACATGAATTTTGGGACAATGCGAATGCGCATGGATAATAATGTTTTTCACGTTGTTTTGATTTGTTAGATAAACACCTTTGCTCTTGTCAAAAGTAAATTTTTTACATCACAGGAAGCATTTTTGCCTGTAGATCACAGCAAGAGCCACTGCGTCTGGAATAAGACTACGTTTTGTATACATCTTTAAATGATGGCCAGGGGCGCAGTATCTTTCAAACCTGTCATCATCATCGAGATGTATTTATTGTTATGAGTATCAATTTGGACTTAAAATCGCTCGCAGCGGGTTGTTAAATGGTGCGTGGAACAATATTTTAAAAGACAGTAGTAAAATGACAACAGTTTCACGTTTTGTGGACGCCTGGCAACACTCCATTAGCGGTCGTTTATTACGATTATGTTTATTATGATGTGTTGAATGGCTTAATTGCTCGTGGATGTAAACAGTTTCTAAACCGTGCACCATTAACTTTTGTACCTGTATTTGGGAGGTATTTCGGAAAGATTACCTAATATCCCGCAACAACAAAACACGATATCTATTTGAATTTATGGAGTCATCAATTGTTGTTTTGTTTCAGATAAATGTTACTTGATTTCACACTCACCCCAAATAAAAAATAGTTGAATTAATAACTGCTTTTATAATATCCCAAAGTGGATTTGCGTTATCCGAGATGCTGTCAAAAATCACTGGTGAGCTTCTCGATGGTCTTGCGGTATTAGAATACATCTAGTCATCAGGGGTTGCGGGTTCAATACTTATTAGAGTATGCCTGAGATTTTATTTCACAGCATCTCAGACACACACTTTTCATTAGTGTTTATCCATGTCGGGATGAAGACAATATTTTTTTCTTCAAATGGTATACCCAACATAATGGTCAGTTAATTGATTAAAGTATTAATCGGTTGAAGTATTTCGTTGAACTTAGGCTTAAGTAGATACATACAATTTTTTTAGTCTATTTGAATAATAATATTCTGTAGATCTTGATTACTGTATATATCGTAGACCTATATCCCATGTCAACGGATGTCTCATGAGAAAATTGCATCGTCATGCAACGCCAACTGTAACGACATCTTCCGTTCCAAAAACGTCCAGAAACAAAGTTGATGAAGATCTCAAACATAGTTGGGTTTTTTTTCAGTTCTCATGCCTATCTCATCCAATTTCAAACCCTAAGCCTACTGATCCGTAGCACAACCACAATCATTCCATAGCCCATGTCCAGAGAAGGGTAAAACATATCATGAAAATGTTGAGATGGAGCAGAACAGAGCTCCCAAAAGTATCATCATCACAGCCTCGACGTCAGTCCGTCGACTAGTCTGCAAGCACAGACCCTAGGCTTTCGGTGTGTGCTTACGCAGAGCATGATACAGGGTATTCTTTGCATGACTATATCACACACAGCATTGTCCTTTCCTACAAAGGCAAAAGCAATGCAGTGTGTCATAGAGAGGAAAGATTGCATACACTGTATCATGCTCACATTGAAAGCCTAGGGTATGTACTTGCAGACTACTCGATGTCAGTCTGTAGACTGAGTGTTTTGAAATGTGCCCAAGTTGTGCCGAAAACGTCGCCATCAAACGCGTTTAATCTGACGTGTTTTGGCAGTTGAAATCCTGGGGCCAAGTCCCCGAGCACGACGGAGAGGCTTATGCTCATGTGCCCGAGTGAGATCACTGTCGGCGATAGCTCGGGCAGATTGCGGCTGTTCAATCGCCTCTTACATTCATATTTTGATGAAGAGTGATGGTGAACAAGTGTCATTAAATGTTGGCTGCCTCATTTTTCTTTTTATATTATCGCAATGGCTGTTTCACATTATATACTCGCGCATCGAAACGACATGTCCGAGTCATTGAAATGTATATTATTTATACTACATGTGTATGGCCCACATCATTAAAAAATCTTAATATCTATGGATTTAAACATAGATTTAATTTGAACGAAAAGCAGCATTTTAATTGGATGCTAGACTTATTATGATAATTTGATCACAATCATCGCCGACTGAAAGGGTCGGTGGTGCCTTTATCATAAAGAAGAAGGGGGCACATTCGCCGAAATCGGAAGTATAATTCTGATTTACTTTATAACTTCTACGTTTCCATTCAGGATTCTATGTTGCGCTATTATTTCAATTATCTCACATTTTATCGTTTCAATTTCTTTTCCTAGAAATCAACGAGAGTCTATATTTAGATGTATTTCACATGTGGCAAAACGCTCGTTATATCCGGACCTTGACGAAAGTCTTAGTTCGGAGAATCATTCAGACGATGCTTGGTTAACATCGTTATGATTTCATATTTTCTTGGANGATGCTTACGAGATCAAGGTCCGATATATTACCAAAAAAAATATCTTCTTGACAGCACATCTCTTATCGAACTTTTTCGATTCCATAATTCTATAATGACTTAATTGTTCTTTGCGTCACGTCAAGGTAATGCACAATTTTCTTTCATTGAGTTAGCACGGCCAGGAAACACGCTTTTGTGGTCTCATAATTTCAGACAATAAGATCATAAAATAGCCCTGCACTCGGTCACTCGTAGAGAATTGAATAATGAAAGCGTGGATCGTATTATGCCCAGAGGTTATTGCATTGTCTATATCAAAAGATATTTGTACCCATTGAACTTGTTTATTGGGTTGTATTCTCTCTTTTCTAAATTTCGACTTGTTGTTCGTTTCGGTTCATCCGTGTTGTAGCCGTTGAAGGTTAGTGCTATGATACGTTTTTTTATAAAACGTAAAAATGGCATCCAAAACATGTTATTAGTTTGGTTTGGGTCGCCAGTTTTTAATATTGATACTATTAACCTAATTATTGATATTTGCTGTAGAAAAAGTTGAGATTTTTGTCAAAGATATAAGTCTGGAGTATATGTTGATGTCATTAGTGATATCTCGTTTGTTTTGATGATACACTTTATGATGAAAAGTGGCAAATTTCCAACAAAGTTACTTGAGCTTTGAACAGTTTCTTTATCATTATTGTTTACATTAGAGCTGGAAATGTTTAAATATTGAAAAATGAAGAGGACCAATCTTACATCTTTTAACCCATTGATTACTTAATTCTGTAGTGCCCATAGACTTTGTACAGAGGCTAACTGACTACAGTAGTCAATAGCTTAATCGTATATTTTCTTAAGCTGTACTCATCTTTTTCAGTGATCAGTTTTATTGATCTGCGTTCAAATTACCTATTTAAACTCATTTTCTAATCACGTATTTGAAACAGCTGGATCATACACTAAGAAAGTGATACTTTGATCAATATTGGGCTAAATTTCTCCTCTATCTCTATCCCGACTTCTTTTATTCATTGAATGAATCTGATACGTGAGGTAATTAACAGACGATCGATTGATGATGATCTATGGATATCGATCAATGCTTGGCCATAAATTTAAGACCAAAATGCAAACATCATATTAGCACAGTGCTACCTGGTGCCTTTTCTCGCTACATGAACGAACGATTTTGGAAAAGCCTCTGCTGAAATCAATAGCGTAAACCAGCCCTGAATAAACTTGATTTTGTCTGTTTTGCTCTTCAACCTTACCCCGACCGCGTAAAGGATCACTCTTTTTTCAAATTCAATATTTGCCTTCGGGTTTGCATGAGCATGAAATGGATGGAACATGAGAAAGCTTGGAGTCTAAAGAATCAATTTCATATTGATTTACATGTGTCGCTCGGCTAAATAAAACTTTGGTGTATAAAGGGGAACATACACGAAGACAAAGAGGGGTGTTGGAGAGAGTTAAAGGTTAAATTTACCGATGAATATTTGCTTTGGTAATATTGTCTTTGCATTGTTAAATTTGATCTCTTCAGTTACCGCGTTGTCATGTCTGTTTGCCATTTCAAATCTACTTCAAAAGAAACATGATATCATGAACATGTTGTACAAAAGATTGTACGAAAAATTAACAAGTTTTGGAAAAGTTATAACCTAAAGTGTGGAAAATATTTTAGC
>BQKZ01000091.1:74519-86581 GCA_036244855.1 Temnopleurus reevesii
CCCCCCCCCCCCCCCCCCCCCCCGTCTGTTGATACTCTGGAAAATGTGATTTCATATGTATATTATAATTTACAAGTAACTTTCGAAGTTCTTAACCGCATTTGTACGTGCATCGGAACTTAACTTCTCTATGATGCTATGTGAAATGTTTTAATAGATTTTACTTCTGACAATGATATTTCTTCTGCTTCCTGTATGATTATGTCTGATTTCTTAGATTTGAATTATTGACAACACTGAGTTCGTGATTTTTGAGATGATTATGTCTGATATTTCGCATTTGGGGATACATCTATGGCACGCGACTCGTGGCATGAACAATAGAAGCGATTTCGTTGAAACGCGAAACGTCTTCCCATACGTCCGCATATGAGATGGGACCGGTAAAGATGCACTGTGATGCAACCGCGAGATGATTACACAAATAGGTCGATATCTGCATTGTGTCACAATATATTCACTATGAGCAGAAGGTACAAATGACTGAGACAAAGTAAAGGCCTTTATTACCAGATGGACACAAAATAAATTTCCATCATTCTTTTTCTTCGGAAAGATGCCGAACAAGAGTCGTTCATATTTATTCCTTCGAATACCAAGTGTGCTGGTGGCTGTCGGGCTAAAACCAGGGTAATAATAATGTAAAGCACCTTGAGCACTCGGCAATGAGAGTGGATACGTGCGCTTTATAAATTGCATATATTATTATTATTATTCATATGAGACTTTCTCTTGTGATCATGCGGCTATCGTTATTGCATGAAGAAAGTTGTCCCATTCTTTTGTCCCTTCTGCTCATAGTGATTGGAATCTAATCGTGCCTTTCACTTCTGTAGTCTTTCTCTTCAAATGCCATGTGGATTCAAAATGAATATAATCTAATGATAATATTTGATATTAAACCTATGTGACAGGTGATTTGCGTTCTTTTCGTTTTCCTTTTTTAATCTTTTCTGGAATGGTTATCTTTAACTATCGCCATTTACTTTCGCGTTTTTTAAATCAAATATCAAATTTCAATATTAGAGCAGCTCTAAATGTTTACTGTATTTTTATGTTTTGTGTCTTAGTTTTTTTAGATGTGATTTTGATACTGACTAATGACTTTTTAAGTCTGCTTAAAATTCTAGGAAGAATTGTAAATGTGTTTAGCAAATTGATACACATTTTTATCGAATCGTCAGCGTCATTTCTTGTTCGACAAAAATAAGTGCTATTGATGTTTTTATATTGCAGACTTTAAAGTTTTGAAAAAAAAATGAGTCCCGTATTAGATTCTGTTTTAGATTATTTTGCAATATTTCGGTTCTGTCTACGTCAATTTTAGCTGTAAATGAAATTGAAAGCAGGGGAGTGCATTATTTCAGGGTTCGTTCCTTCTAATTAAGTTTGTGTGGTTCACAATACTTTATTGTGCGAGGGCTTGGAATTACTTGTGGGGATAACTGAAGTTAAAGTGGTTATTTTTCTTTTATTAAAAACCCTTCCATATAATCGGCATAAGTTAAAGAAAAGTTTTGGAAGGAAATTGTTATCATCATGATATCGTCCGTGTTTTCACGAATCAACGGGAACCAACGGGCACCGTTGGATGACGACAAACAATCCCGACATAGCGCCAATTCAACGGGCATCCTATCGGACAACATGTTAAATTAGAACTATGGAAGGACACGTTTCAATGGATGTGTAACTCAATTCGTGTAACAGTACCTTTAGGCTCCCGTCACTTCGTGAAAACGCCGACGATATTATGGACTTTTATTATGGTTATATATTTATATAAGAACCTTTCACGTTTCTTTAACGAAAAAGACATGTTCACACTATTTATACATTTCTTTGCATTATGATCATGATAATGATATTTCCCGCCTTAAACTATCCATCTCCTTGAAAACATTATTTTGTATGTACATATATTTCTATTAATAGATAAAGTTATTGACGTGTACATTTCTGTATGTCTTCCAAGCCTTATTGTTATCTTCCAAGAGGAATAATAAAGTTCTAAAGAATAAAAACATTTTATTTTGCCATTGTATCTTATTTATGTGTATTGCTGTATATCGTTATTTTGATTTTTTTTTTCTTCATCAGCGACTTGTGTATTTCATGCTGACCAATTCTATGCGAAAATGGCTCAATGAGATGATATACATTTTTAGGACAGCTCTTATTTCTGAGATTGCATTGATGAAGTATATCTAATATATGGGAGACTGTGGATTTGTTTGTGTGGGATGTGTGTGTGTGCGTGTGTGTGTGTGTGTGTGTGTGTGTGTGTGTGTGGGGTGTGTAAGGGAAGGAGAGGGTGTACCTTTGTATGTGAACAGATATATAACAATTTCACAGCGTTTTCATGTCCATTGCGCTCGCAACAAGTGTGTGTAGTTATAAAGTTTTAAAATGTATGCTACAGATTCTTATCTGTTTCAGACGTAAATTGGATTGAATTTCGACGAATTTTGATTCACATTTTCGGCATATCAGACTGGACATATCACTTTCGTGGAATAGCGCAAATCAAGATTTTAGTATCGCTTATAATCAGAGTCGAAGGTTTCAGAAACTAGGGAATTGAATTTCAGGTTTCGCTCAGTGTACACCGTGTACACGCTCATAGTTTTCGAAAATACGACCAAACCTCAGGATTTCGAGACCACGACCATACCACAAGAATTCTTATGGTTTCGTCGAAGTTTCGTCAAAGTCATAACTTATTTTCAATTTTTTTTCCATCGTAGATTCCCAAACCTGAACCTGAAGTTTTGTGAACTACATGATCGTAGTGAGTGAAACTTCAAGTTTCGGGATAAGTATCGACATTATTATTGTGTACATATTGGAAATCATTACGCAAGTTATAGCCCAAGTTTAGTTTTGGTAAAGGATTAAGAAATGTGAATTTTTGGGATGTTTGTCATGATATATCATTCTCATACACATTTTGAAACCATAGCATATTTTTTTCAATTGATTCAATTAAACTTTATTCAACCATATTAAAAAATCACATCATATACAAAGGTACAGGTAATATAAAATGGTTGGGACCCTAAAGAAGCAGCGTTTTGCTNCTTAAACTATCCATCTCCTTGAAAACATTATTTTGTATGTACATATATTTCTATTAATAGATAAAGTTATTGACGTGTACATTTCTGTATGTCTTCCAAGCCTTATTGTTATCTTCCATGAGGAATAATAAAGTTCTAAAGAATAAAAACAATTTGTTTGCAATCGTATTTCATTTCTGTGTACTGCCGTAATTTTTTTTTTCAATAGCCACTGGTTATAACTTTGTTTCATAACTTTTTGCTAAAATACTACAATGAGATTGCATGGATGGGGGATATGTAATAGATGGTTAGACTGCGGGTTTGTATATTGGTATGGGTGTGTTTGTTTGTTTGTGTGCGTGTGTGTGTGTGTATATGTGTTTGTCTGTCTGTGTATGTGAACAGATAGAGAACAATGTCCATTGCATGTCATGAGATTCAATATGTATGTAACAGATACTTTCTGTTTTATACGTATTGAATTTAAATGAACTTTGATGAATAGTTGTCAAAAGGTTCACATATTCGGCGCATCAGACTGGACACAGCACTTTCGTGGAATTGCGCAAATCAAGATTTTAGTATCAGAGCCGAAGGTTTCAGAAACTACCCCAGTCCCCTAGGGATTTAAATTTCATGTAGGCGCTCATAGTTTCCGAAACTACGACGAAACATAAATATTTGGAAACCACGACCAAACCACATGATTTCTTTTGGTTTCGTTGAAGTTTCGTTAACAACGACATGCTCAAGAGCACGCTGGTAGATTTGAGTAACCTCTTACGGGCGTAACTCACCTTCAGAACGCACATAAATGCGTTAGATACACAAGAAACTGGATGTTGTATGTATCATGCAGCATATATGTGCGAGGTAGTTTGAGAGCACATACCCTAGACTGTCGGTGTGTGCGTGCGCAGAGCATAATACAGGGTATGAATTGTGTGACTACATCACACACATACAGCATTGCTCTATCCTCAGTCTTGGGGAGAGCATGCAGACACACAATGCATACCCTGTATGTATGTACCCTCTGTGTATGCGCACAACGAAACCCAAGGGTCTGTTCTGGCAGACTAGGTGCGAGGTGCCCTTTTTACTATCGTAGTTTCACTAACTTGAAGTTTCGTTAACTACATCTCAGTGTGAGCCCAATCAAAATTACGTCGTTGTTTAGGGTTTCATTTTTATTATCGTAAATAGTGAAACTTCAAGTTTCGGGATAAGTGTAGACATATTGTGTACATATTGGAAATCATTACGCACGTTAAAGCCCAAGTTTAGTTTTGGTAAAGGATTAAGAAATGTGAATGTTTGGGATGTTTGTCATGATATATCATTCGTATACACATTTTGAGACCATAGCATATTTTTTTACGAAGGGATTCTTTTGAAAATTTGAACTTGACCGTTATATTATATTTAGCGCCCTCTCTTGGTTATAACCATATTTTGCTAGTCATCGGGCAAAGTTATACAAAGTTATTTCCTAGATTTGACAATAGAATGATAAAAAGGTATACACAACAATATAATTCTGAAAGTTTTCATGCGATTTTGTGCATGAAAAGCTGTTCTTTATCAAAAATGAATGAGTTTCGGGGGGCACGACACTAAAATATTTTGCACATTTTAGGTTATAGGTTTTCCAAAACTCGTTCATTTTTCGCACAATCTTTTGTGCAACAAGTTCATGGTACTATATTTCATTTTATATAGATTTAAATACAAAATTTGGCGATAAAAATATTTGGTTTTACCAAAACTTTAGTTGGGCTTTAAGCCTCTGACTACCGCGTCCGGACACAGAGATCGAATAAACGCTGGCCAGCTGACAGACGATGCTACTGCTTGATTGTAGTATGGTGGCCACATCGCCAAACAGGGTCAAACCATTATTCTACTAAATACTCCAATTTATGATATAAAATGATGTTCCTGAGACTATTGAAGGTGGGCCTTTCACCGTTTCAAGTTTCTTTCTGACGCCCCCCCCCCCCCAATAAAAAAAGAAAGCAGTGCTGCACATTATCGCCAAGGTGTGTACCATTTTAAACCATTTTAAAGTATACTTCATACCGACGGCTCTGTGTTAGTTAATGTCGCCCCTTTTACATTCCTTAGCTGCAATTCATTATTTTCACTTCGATTTACAAACAACATAAACAATTTTCAGATAACTTCCCGAAGAACTTTTTGCACACTATACAGAAAAACGTTAATGATGAAATAATAGCTATGATAATTATTCTTCACATAATTTTGTGAGCATCTCCGAAGGCTAAAAAGGGAACTTGTTTTTTTTTTTTTTTGGGGGGGGGGGGGGGGGGNAAACATAATCAATGTGGCATTTCCAGTCTAGACTTTCTTCAATATGAACACCTAAAAAGTATATGCTATTTTTTCTTTCAATATTGACATTTTCTATTTTGATATCGTCTGTAAAATCTGGAATCTTTCTTTTCTTTGAATGGAAAATAACATATTTAGTTTTATCATAATTTAAAAACAATTTATTACACTAAAACCAGGCATTCAATTTTTCCAACTCATTATTAACTGAAGAAATTAATTGTGTTACATTTGAATGAGAATAATAAACAACTGTATCATCAGCAAATAATGAAAACATCAGTAAGTTTGATGAGTTAATGATGTCATTAATATAAATTATAAAAAGAAGAGGACCAAGAACTGATTCTTTTGAAAATATGAACTTGACCGTTATATTATATTTAGCGCCCTCTCTTGGTTATAACCATATTTTGCTTGTCATCGGGCAAAGTTATACAAAGTTATTTCCGAGATTTCACAATAGAATGATAAAAAGGTATACACAGCAATAAAATTTTGAAATTTTCATGCGATTCTGTGCATGAAAAGCTGTTCTTTATCTAGAATGAAAATATTGAATTAGTGTCGGGGGACACACGCTGAAATATTTTACATATTTTAGGTTATAGGTTTTCCAAAACTCGTTCATTTTTCACACAATCTTTTGTGCAACATGTTCATGGTACTATATTTCATTTTATATAGATTTAAAGACAAAATTTGGCGATGAAAATATTCGGTTTTACCTAAACTTTACTTGGGCTTTAAGCCTCTGACTACCGCGCACAAAGCCCGGACACACAGATCGAATAAACCCTGACAGACGATGCTACTGCTTGACTGTGGTATGGTGGCCACATCGCCACACAAGGTTGAACCATTATTCTAATAAATACTCCAATTTATGATATAAAATAATGTTCCTGAGACTATTGAAGGTTGGCCTTTCACCGTTTCAAGTTTCTTTCTGACGCCCCCAAGAAAAAAAAACACAGCAGTGCTGCACATTATCGCTAAGGTGTGTACTATATTGAACCATTTTAAAATGTACATCATCATACTTCATACCGGCGGCTCTGTGTTTAAAACAGTTAATGTCACCTCTTTTACATTCCTTAGCCATTCATTATTTTCATCTCGATTTACAAACAATATAAACACTTCCCGAAGAACGTTTTGCAGACTATACAGAAAAACGCTGACGCTAAAATAATAGAAATGATAATTATTATTCACAGATGTATATGAGCACCTCCAAGTGCTGAAAAATACTTTAGTGTTTTATTGTTTGCATTAGAAATATTTTTTTACAGACATAAAAACACAACCTTCTGAGATCGAGTTAAAAAATAGAATTTAACAAAAATCTTCGTATCACTCAACCTCAAGCTTCTTTTACCTTTTGAAATTTGGGTCAAATCAGACGACCAAATAATAAAATTCGTGATAAGTATTTGTAGGACATGTAGGAAGTCGGCATTAAATTTTAAAAAGAAAAAAAAAATGAATAAGCCCGAATCTTGCACAACAATCTCGAATAATGCTTACATAATGGTGTAGAATTTTGGCCGTTCCCAAATTGTATGATAATGCGGTTTAATTGTAAACCATTTTGAGTTATATCTTTAAAAAGGTGCTTTCCTACTTGAGAAAAACACATTCAAGAAATGTTCAACAAAACACCCTTAGAAATTACATGCAGCGATATATCATTGCCAAATTTTGGTCTTCATATACACAATACTGTAAAGATGTTAAAACCAAAGTTGTATTTCACGCTTATGAAACAGAATTACAAAAGATCGGTATTCAATACATTAGTTGTAATTACTTCCCGAAGCTATAATGATATAACTTCCTAAATACTGATATGACCCCCGGCGAAACTGTATCAAAACATGAAGAGTTATTGAAAATTATTAATTCATATTTTGCTGTTTTTTAACGTTTTCATCACGTTCCGCCACGAGCTTCATAGAAAATATAATCCAAGTTTGTACTAACAACATATTTCAGCTCAATATGACTCAATAGATCAACCGAGTTCTCTTTTATGAATACGTTCATCTCAATTTACTATTTTGTTTGTTGGGCTTATCTGAACTTAACATTTCGACGGTCGTGTGCGTTCTCAATTCATAATTTTGTTGCACCAATAGAATACTTCGACTTGGCGTATTTCTTTATAAGAAGTTTAAGGAGTTGTTTATGTATGTCGTGTGACATGATTGATTGGTAGTTCTATATCATAGATGAATTAATCGAGCATTTTATTGATAAATTCCTGTTTTCCTACACCAATTCATGGAAAGCTTAAAAAGCACGAATTTGTAAAAATGAAAAAGAAAGAAATATTTGTTTGGATGAATTTTCAGGTTCAAGTATCTGGTTCATCTCACATAGTGCAACGTAATATGTCCTTTTTCTGACTTCTGGATACCCAAAAATTATATTTAAAAAAATGAAGCAGGAAAATTTGCTGTGCAAAATTGACAGCTGATAAAATAAAAAAGTTATTAATTCTTGAAAAAATTTGAAAATGGCCAAATCAGGGAAAATTTTCAAACGTGTTGCCGATTTGATGAATTCATGGGTGCATTATTTGTCGATTCATAAAATTATTTAGAGCTTGAACAGTTTTTTAAAGATTTTTTTATACAGTGATACAAATAAATGTACATGAGTCTTAAAACATTTGATGAACTGATAATCTTGCGTATTATAAAATGTTATTACCCAATTATTGAAAATTATATTAAATCATCAAATCATATTTTACAAAATTTCCAGGTGAAAACTGTTAAGTTCATCTTCAGGTGAATGCAAACATAGAATCTACATATCATTAAGATATCCTGCTTAAATATTTGAGAAAATCAGTTTTTTGGGGGGTAAAATCACACTTTATAGCATTGATATGAATATGATAAATATTTAACCAATCATAACTCTCTTATTTGGCTTCCGATTATACTCATTTTTTTGTTTTGTTCTGTTTATCTGATTTTTTTTTGCACTAACCATTAATAATCTTGAGATGGATGAAAAAATCTTCCCCCACCTCCCCTTCAGACTCCTCTCGACAAGCGAAAAGGGGGGTTTCAAGAATCATTGACACTGATTGAGGCACTTTGTTACACCAAATAAGCGCTCATTACAATGCAAACACTATGGTGCTAAGCCGGAATCTATATCATGTACATAGGACCACGCCAGAAAAAATGTTACAATAACATCCGTTTAGAATCGAACCAATTTAAACACCGACTGTTGTTGTTTAGGGGCTTAAATAATACCAGAAGGCGAGACAATATAATTGTACGGACATGTATATAAGAGATTAGTGCAAATTTCAAATTGTTGTGTCATTAGAGTATTTTCTTTTATTTAATGAATTCAACTGTTTACAATGGTTGGCTATTCGCTCAATATGCACATTGTGAGTTATTGATAGTTAGTATAGGGTGGGCAAGATTGTCATATAAACCAATTGGGAGAATTGTCCTTTAGTTACCTAATTGGCTAACTCTTTAGTCAGTTAGTCACTATAACTCCTTAAGCCCCATAGAGCCCCGATTCAAAGAATTCGTTGGCAATTCGTTGGCACGACTCCCAAAGGAGTCGTGTTAAGTCGTGTTGATTATTGATTTGGAGTCTCAAGTGACTAGGGCTTAACAAAGTGTGATTAAACTGCACGTTTACACGAATGGCCGGAAGAGCAATTTATAACAAGAAGAAGCTCCGATTCTTGTTGAAATACAGCGTTCAAGCTTGAATTACAAATCTAAATACCCCAATCAATGGTGAGAAGCTTACTACGGGTCCATGGGCACAACCAACACCGGCTACCTGCCGCCCCCGCCCACCTCAACCTAAAAGTATAATTACAATAAACACCACAAGTACGCGTCGTCATGGCAACCGTCAACTTTACAAATCAGTCCTCTCGCAACTCTTATCTCGTCTGTCTCCCTGCATTCGTCTCACCGTCTCTCGTCGCTGGTGATAAAGTTCCTCCATATCCTCCTTAATTGACGCCAACGTGTTTTAATCTCGCACAAATATCTTCAGATTACATTCAATATTTTGTAGAGTCTTATAACAAGTTTGATGAAAACTTCATTATTTATAGAAAGAGTTAGAGAGAGTGTTGGTTTATAAATGGTCAAATGTGGAACAGGGTCACTAATAAATTTGTACTTGTGGGGTCGAAACCCAGCCACAAGTCTGCAAGTATAGATTGTAAGAAGGGCAAGCGTCTTACAAGCCTCGTTTTTTCTGCATGCCTCTCCATTTCTCTAATTCAATGAGCTTCGCTTTTCAGACATTATGTATTGTTGATTTGTGTATAACTGATAACATGTAAATATCATTGTGTTTTGTTGGAAAATCTTTTTGATTTCTTGTTTAATTTGTGAAAATGCTATTGAAATGGAAAAATAAATAACAAATAAAAATTCAAATCAAATTGGTCAATAGGCACACGCGACATTTTAATGAGAGAGAGAGATAGACAGAGAGACGGAAAGAGAGAGGAGGGAGAGAGAGGGAAGAGAGAGAGAGAGAGAGAGAGAGAGGGAGAGAGAGAGAGAGAGGGGGGAGAGGGGATAGGGCAGAGGGGGAGAGGGATAGATAGAGNCGTCTCACCGTCTCTCGTCGCTGGTGATAAAGTTCCTCCATATCCTCCTTAATTGACGCCAACGTGTTTTAATCTCGCACAAATATCTTCAGATTGCATTCATTTTTGTTTAGAGTCTTATAAAAAAAAAAATTTGATGAAAACTCATTTTTTTTTTCATTGAGTTAGGCCTAGGGTCACTAATTAATCTTTACTTGTGGGGTCGAAACCAAACCAAACGTATAGTTTGGTCAATAGGCACATGACATTTAAATGAGAGAGAGAGAAAGAGAGAGAGAGAGAAAGAGAGAGAGAGAGAGAGAGAGAGAGAGAGAGAAAGGGAGTGAGAGAGAGGGGAAAGAGAGAGAGAGAGGGATTGAGAGAGAGGGAGAGAGGGGGAGGGAGAGGGATGGAGGGAGAAAGAGAGAAAGGGATGAGAGAAGGAAGGAGAGACAGAGAGATAGAAAGGGGAAGAGGGATGGAGAAAGAGGGAGAGAGAAAGAGAGAGAGAGAGAGGCAGTTTCCAACAGTATGTAGATGTATATAGCGTTGGGACTAAGAAAGTAACTCTAAAATGGCAGAGCAAATTAAGAAGAAGAAGAAGAAGAAGAAGAAGAAGAAGAAGAAGAAGAAGAAGAAAAAAAAAAAAAAAGAAGAAGAAAAAGAAGAAGTGAATAAATAGAAGAAGAAAAGGAAGAAGAAAAGAAGAAGAAGAAAAGAAGAAGAAGAAGAAGAAGAAGAAGAAGAAGAAGAAGAAGAAGAAGTAGGGAGTCGAGATGAGTCGTCTTTTTATACAGCAAATCTTATTTTATTTCATTTTTCTGTTAATTTTTTTTTAAATTTTCAATAGAAATGAGGAACGCGTCAAACTCCCAATATGGTTCACCTACATGGTTCCGATTAACATGATTTAAAAGCGTTTGTGTAGCGTAGATAAATCCAACTACATTGACTTGTCTCTTCTGATAAGTGTGTGATAATTGATGGCATCATTAGGTATATCAACCCAGGCTCCTGATCCTGCTTCAAATTTACATGTGTCATGGTAAAGTGTACATGCTGTCAGCTGACTGAAGCGTATGTGTATAATAATAATAATGATAATAATAATAATAATAATAATAATAATAATAATAATAATATATGCAATTTATATAGCGCACGTATCCACTCTGCTAGAGTGCTCAAGGCGCTTTGCATTATTATTACCCTGGCTTTAGCCCGGCAGCCACCAGCCCACTTGGCATTTCAAGGAATGAATATTCCTGCCAGGTACCCATTCACCTCACCTGGGTTGAGTGCAGCATAGTGTGGATGAATTTCTTGCTGAAGGAAATTGACGCCATGGATGGGATTCGAACTTACGACCCTCTGGTTGAAAGGCAAGAGTCACGATCACTACACCACGGCACCTTCAGTATATACAAAAAAAGCAGCATAACAGAATAACTTTTTCCAATAGATAAACATTTCAGTATAATCCATTAAATCATTTCAATATGTTTAAAAACGACATTTACTTTTGGGATGACATGAGAAAGAAACCTTGGCTTGTTGATTAAAATTGAATTCAACATCCCCGGATCTCATTATTTCGTCATTCCTAATGTAGCTTAATGTATGTCTCTCTAAGCAGCCCTTTGTATCCTCTGGAAAAAAAGCGTTATATAAATTCAAGTATTATTATCAATATTTTTCTATTACATTGCGCCCATGAAGGCAACAGCTTGCGTCTTGAACCTCTAAACCTCGATATCAAAGTCTAATAACTTGACAATCAGTATGTACATCATCGTCTATCCAGCATATATAGTGTTCGAATTTTGCAATTACAAACTCTTAACACAATGTTATACCATATGTCCCAAAAAATGAAAACGGGGCTTTCAGGATGAATAACTTTTGAAAATGAATATGAAAATGAATGCAGTTTGGCATGTCAAACGTATTCTTATTCACCTATATCTGGTGAAAATTTCAGGAGATTTGGTTCAGTGGTTACAAAGAAATGAAGCTTTTTTGTAGCCGATGTCATAATTCCGTTC
>BQKZ01000091.1:111265-122011 GCA_036244855.1 Temnopleurus reevesii
TTAGGGTTAAAAATTGAAAAGTTGAATGGAAAGAATTAGTTTTGTATATCTTACAGAAAGGCATGTTTTGTTGTGGGCCATCTTATGTACCTCTCAGTGCGCTTGGTGTCTTATCTGAAGGAATTTATGTTTCAATTAAAATGATAATTTCCACAATTTCATAGATATATCAGGAAATCTATAAAGTTCAATATTTCGTAAACATCTTTGTTAATTTTTTTCCTTTTGTACCTTAAATTTTAGCTTATGTGTCGAACCTCCTGGGAGACGTGGTAGAACGCACTAAGCAGTACACACCCAAGAGGAAGCCTGCTCGTCCTGCTGCTCCACCTGCTCTGTGTTCTGGTCGCTCTTATCCACCCAAAGACCAGCTTGTACAACAACACCATAGCCGTTTCAACAAAGACAACTGATTTGGTAGTTTTCTTCCCGAGTTGACAATGAAGAAAAAGAAACAAACAGTTGATATGGAGTTTTGCAGGAGTATTGCATTTCTTGTCAAGATATTTCTTATGAAGCTTACATTCTTGATGTTTTCCTGGGTTTATTATCACCTAATTGGTGAATAAAGTCCAATCATATTTGTCTCACACATCTAGTTTGATAAACTCTTTATCTCCTTTGGTAGTGGTGATTAGATCAAACGTTAATCTGGATGGATTGCTTTTCTAATATAACGCCATAATGTTTTTCAAGCACGATATGACGGATCCGGCCTCTGGAGTTGATAACAAAGGCATTGTGTTATATTTTGGGTTGTCTATCCTTCCATCTGCACATATGTGCGTTCTTGCGTTCATGTATCTGTACTTCGAAATTGTTACCATGTAGAATGTAGAATGAGGTTTTACCAAACTTTGCTGAAGTATGTAAATACAGGAGGGGATGCAGCAATTGGATTTTTTTTACCCAGAGTGAATGTCAAAGTTCAAACCCCTATAAACTCGATTTCATGTAGGTGAAATCAAATGGAAGAGCAGCTGTCCTGGATATTTCATTTTGATTCATTTGCAGCAATCCACATTCACATTTTATATGTATCAAAACAGAAATAAGTGAAGGTATTCATAGCTGTCTCCCATCATTATAATGCTTGATAAAATGCTTGATATTGAGATTCAGTCAAATCTTTTGGGACTGAAGAAATATCTTTGAGTTACAGAAAATAATGAGGAGTAAATTTAAAGAGAGTGGGACTTGAAATAACCTTTGACATAGGTGATTATTGACTTACGTTAGGTTTGAATTACATAAGCTTGACTGTACACTTCATTCTTTTTTATTGTAGCTATTTTGCAAATAAAGCAAATATCAAATCAAAAGCTAATTTGTACATTTATGTACGCTAGCTTCAGTGGATTGTAACATTTAAAAAAAAATCTTGTATAAAAAACCATGAAGATTTGATTTTTAGTTACTTTTAAAGATCATTATATACATGAAAATGGCTCTTTCTTGTAAAAACTGCTGAACCATCAACATGCTTACATGTAGATCATGCATGGATATACATGAATGTAAATTTGATTATTAAAATATGAGGTATTTGGTCACAAGCCACAGAGCACACTTATTTCTGTAACTATGTATGCATACATATATTAATGATTTTGTAGTATATGTAGGCAATATGTTATTGATGGAGACATGAATATGGACATGTGCATTCAAAAATTAATCTAAAATAAATTCTGCTCAAGTTGAACATGTCAGGTAGTAAAATAGATGTTTTTAACCAATCATTCATGCCTGTTGATTTACCTACATGTATTCTAAGTCAATTTCTCCCAAGTGGAAGAGAGTTTTGTGGTTCCAATAGATTCTGCTGCCATTGTATAGTTTTCTGCCATTAGAATTTACCTGTATGTTGTAAACTAATGTATATTTTATCAGAAATGTACTTTTTGTTAATAAAAGTAAATTTCCGATACTTGTGATTGTGGCACTACTGCTCTGTTATGTTTAGCATTGCATGTCAGATTGGTCGTCAGTAAAAATCCATAGATGTACAGTGGAAACTCAGTATGACGCGGTACTTTGGACCATTAAAATCACTTTGTTATAGCAGCAATCTCTTTATAGCAGAGTTAAAACACAATAAATTCTAAGAGTTGGGACCCAATTTGTTATCTCTTTACATCAGATATTTCGTTTTATCAGATTTCTTTATAACAAGTTTCCATGGTAGTGTTATTTTTTTCTTGTACTTGTCGAAAAACAACACACATGTATATACATGTAGCTTACAATATGAAATTCCTAAATAAAGCAAAGGAATTCAAATACTATTGTTGTGTTTGCTCTTTTCTAAATGTGTGACAGTGCAATGATAACTACTAACAGGGTGCTTAAAGTATTATTTTTGTCATATTGAGGCGTCATGTTACAGAGATTTTATAGGCCAGGTTGATGTATATAGGGAGGCCTTGCCATCAGACTTCTTCATTATAAGTTTCTACAAGCTGATGTATGCTGGGGGGGGGGGGGGGTGGGGGTACAGAGGAATAGTGAGAAATGCGAGCGAGAATTGCGATGTTTACACAGTACTGCTGTAAATGTTCACTTTCGAGATGTCCAAAAATTTAGAAAGGAATACGAGGGAGAGAGAGAGATTGTGATAGGAGGGGATGGGGGAGTGAGAAATGTGTAGCGGGTTCCATATCCAAGAGTTGAGACGAATTGCAAAATTATGAACCTGCTTTTTTTTTCTGGGGGGGGGGCATTTTAAATATAATTTGTTATTAAATGCACCTAAGTTGAGGATCAGTCACCACCTTGAATGATTGATTTAAAGGCAACAGTGTCCTATCAAAGCTATCAAAGCCTACAAGAAATAGATGCAATTAGGCAGAACCTGATTGGACACAGTTGCCTATATTTCAATTACTGAGTTGGAACTCTCCTATAGTGGAACCTGTACGTGCATGTATTTGGGAGAGAATGCTATCTTTTGAACAGTAAACAAAAATCAATACATGTACCTTTCGGGTTCTCCCATTTTAACCCATTTAAAAATTTTCACTTGCACCCAATGGTGGAGGGTTGCCCCAAATATTGAGACACTCCATATACAGTCGAACCTCGTTATAACGAGGGTCTTGGGGCCAGAGAAATTATCTCTTTATATTGAAACCTTGTTATATCAGGGCCAAAATACAATAAAATATAAGCTGATACGACACCGAAAACTACCTTGCTCTAACGAGATCTCTTTATATCAGTGCTCTTTATAACGAGGTTGGACTGTATCTCTCATTTTCCCAATTATATTCAAACGCACCTGAAACACTGTAACACTTCACACACACACACACACACACACACACACTCTCATATTGAAACACCTTTTCCTTGAATATCCAGGACAAAATTAGTCTTCTCTTGAAGTATTGTGTGAAACTACATGTCCTATCATTCCTCTTTTTCCATCCTTCATTCCTTCACATGTTCTCTCAAGCTTCATTTGTTTCTACTTGTGATCTTCCATTATTTTTTTAAGAATATCTAATCCATGTTGATACTTGCAATAAAAATCAACTACATAAACTGCAGAAAAATTTGCCTCTGCATTTCTTGTCCAAAGATGCCAACCTTTCAGAATATGCATGAGAGTAGAAAATAAAATGTGAGTCATTGAATGGTTGAACCAAAGCAAACATGTACATGTACATGTACGGTACATGTACATGTATAAGACAATCTTTTTTTTTTTTTGTATTCAAGAGAATACAATGTACTTGGTTTAGTTGTTCGATGATTCACATTTTAATCACTATCCACAGAAGTTGGTCACATTATTTTGAAATATCCGCCAACCCATAAAAATATCAATTAGTAAATAACATTAAATACCATGGAAATTCGGTATACAGTATGTGTAACAAGATGCTTCAGGCCATCAAAGTAACCCTGAGATTATGAATCTCATTTTATCATAGAAAAAAAATAATTACAAAGAGTAGGGACCAAAATATTACCTCTTTTTATCAGGAATTTTGTTACATCAAATCTCTTTATACTGAGTTTCCACTTTCAAAGAAAAAAATGGTTGAAAAATATCTGAGCCAGGACAATGAGGGTACATAAATTTGTTTGAAGTAACAAAGAAATTTTAATAAAAAGAACGTTTAACAATTGAGAGACATTCGAAATCAGTTCCTGCTAAAAACAAACGTACATGTATGATGATAGACATCTTGAATCACAATACATGTACAGAGAAAACGCTGTATGATGAGGTGCTATGGACCATCATAAATACATTGACATAGGAATATTGTAACATGTATATTAGGGTTAAAAATCAGTTGATTTTAAATAAGTGGGTCCAAATAAATACCTCTTTACATCAGAATTTTTAGGACATCAGACCTCTTTTCCACTAACACAATACAAACTATTACCAAAGAGTTAAGCGGATCACAGATAATAAAACCGTACACCATGTATTCAACTGTGCGGACACAACAATCGCAAGCCTTTTTCAATTTGAATAGGATTACAAAAGACTATTGAACTTGCGTTCACTGCACACGGACATCAATTCTACAAGATAAAAATACAGTGTACATGTAAGATGACACCATGCTAAGATCACACTGGTACTGTAACAGCTAAAAATCTTTAAATTCAAGACATGCAAATGCTTGACCAACCTCACATCTCATTACATGTAGAGGTACAGTACATTTAACAAATCTATAAATCTACACCCACCAATTGTCTTTTCACTCATCATTCTGACTGGTCTTTTCTCTCTAAAAGTAACTCATCAACCTCAATTCATTTGTTTATATCTCGCAAAAATTCTTTCAGGCATTTCTTATATGCAAATGTATGTACAGTCATGAATGATTTGTTTGAAAATATCCTACAATCATGCGATATTCCCAACCAACATGCACGTACATGTACATGTATGATGGTAGATATATGGTCTACTTTATGCTTGCAAGTGGGACATACAATGTACTTGTACATGAATACAGAGATGCATATTCTGGAATATTGGCGAAATGCATTTGTACACTATGTAAATTCATAGCCTCATTCTCAACAAAAATGGCTGAGCATAATAATGTTTATGTGCTACCTCTCATAAGAAATCTCTTGGCTCAAATGGCTTTTTTATTCTCATTCATATTCCAGAATGGTCGGCATCCCTGATTACATGTATATTTAACAAAACTATATCTCCTGTAAAATTACTTACAAAAAATTGACAAAAATCAAAACCTAATCAATCAAACTACTGCACCAAACACTGTGTAGCTATTTGTTGTTTCATATTCATCAAACATTCATGTATATATACAAAATGTTTCTTCTTGGCAAATTACTTTGAAAAGTACATCAAGCACAATCATACAATACAAGTAAGCATTAATTTTTCTGATCACTTTTGAAATTGTAATCTGTCCATAAACTGAGATAAACACAGAGATAAATCACAATTAAAAAAAGGATAAATCTTAACATCATGCTTGTATCTGCTGTTGGGGAAAATTTGAGAGACAGAAAAGGATTTGGGCAATGTAGTTGACTGTGAAAACAATTTTACTATTCTTTATAATGTAAATAATTGGAGAGGAATTTTGAATTTTTACAAATATACATTTATATCGATAAAACAATATCAAACAAAGAGACATCCAGTATTAAACAGCACTCTTACAAATAAGATCTAATCCAGATTACAGTACGTCACAGGCTGAGATTTTTTTTATAGATTACAATTTCTAAACAATATGACTGAGATCGAACCTGGGGGAGGGGGGGGGGGGTGTTTCATGAGGATTTGTCGCAGCGACAAAGTTCATTTTCCAACAGTTCCCATAGCAACTGTCAGCAGTAGCGCTTTTCATCCAATCACAATCAAGGAATCTGCCAGCGCTGAATAATTGTCTCTGTGACAAATATTGATGAAACACCCCCCCCCCCCCCTGAAGTCATCACCATGAAGATGCGTCACAAAAAAATGGATGAGTACCCCATCATGCTCTAATAACATTTGCAGTATTCTTGATGAAAAACAGTGCATGAAATGATTAGAATCTCTAAACGTGTACAGTACTTTGTAAAAAAATATTATCTTCCATAAAACACTAACATGTAACCTTATAAAATAATAACAAAGAGAATAAAGAACCAACTTGACCCTTTCAGGACCATAGAATACATACAGTCCGTAGGTCGTTTATATAACTGAAGATCTTCTCAGTATGATAATCATAGACTACGCTTCCTCGAAACCCCGAAATTCTTCTGAAGGAAAGGCATTCCGAATTCTTCTTACGGCGCAAGACGGTAGAGGAACCCGAACCCGTCTTCCGAGAAATCCCCAACACCATCTGACGAGCTGCCTGTATGCAACATGCCTGCATTTCCTGTTGAATGGTAAGAAAGGAAATAGAAAACAGAACAAAAATAAACAGAGGTTTGATACTGGAGGTATCCATCGATATCACTTAGTATCGCCTTAAGTCTATGGGGAAAATTGAAAAAAAAGGGGCCATCTTTTTCAGTGTCTAAATTGTCTGTATCTACATGTACTTGTAGTCTACTACATGTAATTGAAAGAAAAAATGGTCAATTCCACATGGATAGTAATGACATGATAAATGATAGTAATGATAGTAATGATAGTAATGACATGGGTAGTAATGACATGACAATGTTCTCATTGTCAAATGAGGCATTGATGATGGCAGGTATGCTAACCCAAATCATATTCTTTACCAATTACGTTTTGGAAGAGTGGTACGATGTACCATACTCAGTGGATGTCAGTATAAAACCATTCATTAGAAAACAATAAATACATCTCGACAGATTTTCCATAAATGTGTGATGAGTTATAGCTCAAAGAGAAGACGTTCACTTACTGATTTTCTGTTGCATCCCGCCGTACTTGGTCCTCATACTGCTGACGATAATGATAGTAAGCTGTCTCTAAGACATACTTATCTAAACAAACAGGGTTGAAACCGGGATGTTCTGTGATGCAATCAAGATCCAGTTCTTGATCCTCATCCATCTTAGACACAACTTGGTCGATCTCTTTGCAACATCTGGACTCTCGTAGGGTTGGCATAGCTGAGCATCCCCCTCGACATGAACACCTTTGAAATTAAATAAAAGAGAAATATGATTGGCTACGGTTCCATGACAAATGCTCCGACGACAATTGCTCCGGCAGAAAAATGACACAGTAAGCCTAATGTCAAACCTAATCCCAAATCTAACCCTAACCCTAATCCTAATCATTCTGAATCATAAACCCTATCATAACCCTAACCCTAACCCTACTCCTAGCCAGAAAAATGAACCGGAGCAATTGTCGCCGAAGCAACTGTCGGGTCACCTTGGCTACACATAGGGGTCAGAACCAAAATCCCACCCCCCCCCCCCCAACAATATACAAAATACATGTACATGTAGGTATAAACAGATCTTCAATGCCTTGCTACTGAAAAAAGTACACATACAGTACACAATATGCTAATAATGATAAGCATTTCCAAGATAAATGAATCTTTTTTTAAAATAATTCCATCCATCCATGGCATTGGAACACAGATGAGCTTGGTCTGAATCTACACAAGTGGAATGTTCTTTTGAATAAAGTTTTTTTTTAATCTCATCACACACACATGAGCATTAATGCCAAGGGAACAAACATATCTACGATCAAGAGAGGAGGACATGTATTTTATAAGCGGGCTACAGAAAATTGTATTTTCTTTTCAAAGTTTTGTGGGATTTTTTTTTCTCAAAATAAACTCATGAGAACTACACGTACAAAATGTACTGACAACTGAGAAATTTGAGAGGTTTATATGGATTTGATTTCAGCAAATTATTTGCTATCCTATAGAATGGTCTAAAACTAAAGATCAAAAACTTTGCAATCATGCGGCCACAGCCAGGGTGGAGGAATGGAATCTAGGCTAACTTGGCCAATGATTTGGACAACTCGGCCTCGCTGAAATTCAGATAAATGGACATTCAAAGCCAATTTGTCCAAGCACAAAAAAGCAAATTTGGGTGAAAATGTTTCTACTCATCGTGAATTTATACGGTATCATTTCGAACCGTGATGACTAGCAACACAGTCACAGACAGCCTTATTTTTAATTCAGGCTTGGTGACAGCATCATCAATTTGATTCAAACATGATTAAATGTGCTGACATGTACATGGAATGCAATTAATTCATCATTCATACAAACGCAAATACTGCAATATTATTTTTCACCCTCCCTCTCGAAAACCGAATGATCAGAATCAGAAAATCATCGCTCACGCAGCTAGCTGCAGCTGCAGCGCACCGGCACGAGCATCCACTCCAGCACCATCCACGATCCGCTCGGCCAGGGCCGCCCCGGCGGCGATTCGCAGGAGCGGGCGGATAGATAGGCCGGAGAGGTGATTATTTCACTGGTGCAAATCAGCGAAAATAACTTGAAAAAATCGGGTACAATACAAATAAATTTGACATTGACATTACCAATTATTATTGCCCAGTCTTCCCTCAACATCTCCCTCGTCAGGTGCACCAACATCTCCTCCGTCTCCGTCGTCAGAATCTTCATCTGACACTACAGGCTCAAACATGTAGGGATGTGCCCCCAATATTTCTCCTTCTTGTGCAATATCCTCTTCGAGATCCGAGTCAGGATCTGAATAAATGTCTTCTTCAACTTCTGAAGAATCTGTCATGTTCCTAATATTATATATAATGTTCAAATCGCTGGTATAATTGACGCCAAACAATGACAAAAATACATAGAGTCACACACGCAAATGCTGGTTCTTGCTGAGCAATCTCTGTATATGACGTCACAAATGATTGACAGATCGGAAGGCCCCACCCACCAGACCCCCCAGGCAGATTTTGAGGGGCGTTCCCAACAAAAATAACATTTTTGTGTTTTTCCCCTCTATGAAATAAAAAGAGATGGAAAGGGTGGTTGATATGGATGCATATTGATAAGATAAATCAGAAAAAGTCAATATACAGTGCCATAAAAGTGCCCCTTTAAAGGTGATGAAGAAGGTCGCATCATACCCCCAGAGCTTGACAAAGGCGGTCTAGCGCAAGCCTGGTTCAGATTCCTCCACATTCTTGGCAATCCTGTCGATCTATGTCATCCAGAAATCACTGGAAGAATGCTAAAAGAACGTTAATAAATATTTGTCACGTTTTCCCTCCCCTTCCAGGTGATGAAGAAGGTCGTATCATACCACCAGAGCTCGATAACGATGGTCTAGCACAGGCTTGGTTCAGGTTCCTCCACATACTCGGCAATCCCGTCGATCTCTGCCATCCGGAGATCATCGGAAGAACGCCACAATTTGTTGCTTCAATCAGTCAAGGGAAGAAGTTTCCTGACCAGCATTCCTGCCTTCAAGCCTTGCCCGACATATTTCTCCGGTCGATGAAAGGGTTATCGGTGCTTGTGGATGCCTTTCTTGGTAAGTTTTACAGAAAAGATTGCAAGATTGTTGCTCCTGGAAATTCTTGTACATATACAAGTGTAACATAAGCCTTGTACATCTCATTAGTTTGGTTTATTCTGGTTTGTTATAGAGAATAGTGATTATGATGTGTTTTAGGATTTTTCCTTCAATTAGATAAGAGTGCCCCCAAATTTCTTAGTAATTATAATCCCTCCCACTATTTTAAATTAATTCAAATTATTCATTCAAATCATCCTGGACTCTACCCAAGTAGAATCTAGGTCAAAGAAGTGATTTTTGCTCAGAAGAGAATGTTGCTGATACACAATGAATTCATTGCACCCCTGCCACAGAGTTCTTGCAGAAATGTTGTCAGAATATTAATTACATAAGAAATAAGAATGCAAATGAATAAATACTTTCTAATGAGACAAAGCACGTTGACCAAGCTTTTTGCTCTGTAATCTAGTAAGAAATTAAAACCTGAATTTACAGAATACATATCTCACGAATAATCTCCAGGTGGTTTGCAACTCTGCATGTGTATTATTCATATGAAATACATTGATGCATTCATGTTTAATTGGCAAATAGGGATTTGAGCATGTTTTCAATATTCTTATTTAGGATACCCTGCAGATCGGTTAGGCCAGATCACCGACCCATCCCAAGGGGTGCCGTCCCGATCCCCCACCATCCCGAACTCCTCCACGTTCAACGCCGCCCCAGGACAGAAACCAAAGGGCATCCCCGGCTCCGGAGCCGCCAGGAGCGCATCCTCATCCAACGCCGGTATCCGCGGAGGAGGCCGGAGCAACATCCTCCATACCGGTCTCCTCCCGGGCCCCAGCCACTCGGAGTGCAACAGCATCCTCCATCTCTTCGGGGCGTGGCTCTTCGAGGCGGCCCTCATGGGATGTAAGTTCCGGGGCACAGCCCCGCCCGTCCCCTTCCTGCCGCGGAGGAGCGGCTCTCTTTTCGTAGCCCCGTCATCATCTTCATCATCATCCTCATCTTCGGCGGCGCTGAGTAGTAGCTTCTCCGCCACCAGCACCGCAAACTTCACCTCCTCCACTACCACATCCTCTGCCACCGCTACCACCTCCAACACCAATGCTTCTACTAACAGTAACGCTTCTACTAATGTTCATCGTTCACAGGGTGTTGGTACGTCACTCACTTTGTTGTCACTCACATATACTGTATAGCGAGATCTTTTTTCAGGGCTAATTTCTAGGGGGATTCATTTTTTGGGTATCGTTACTTCATGAACATATTTGTAGG
>BQKZ01000091.1:157077-176974 GCA_036244855.1 Temnopleurus reevesii
TAGTGTATTGTTATCATTCACAAAAGTAGAATTTGACTCTCTGAGAGCTTGTGAGGCAACAGGTGTGATGCACAATTATAATTTGTGTTCTAAACTGGCTTTGTGTTCTGAACTGGCTGGGCGGTGATCACCAAGTTAATACAGGCTTTAAGTATCAGTTCTGATGCTAAATACTTGTAAGATTATCAATCATTGAGCGCAAGAACTGATAGCACTTGTTCTTTGGCCCCTGTTACACCGAAAAATTGCCTACCCCAAAGCGGCCCAGGTCCGTAGCGGGGCAGGTTCCGACCTAGAGGGGATTAGCAGCGGGCGGGTATGGTCCGCAAAAAAAGAGTCTGTTTAGACCGCCCTCCATCCCAACCCCCAAAACCTTCACTTTTGTCCATTGCCTCTCAGGAATGTTGTAAATGAAGAAATAGTGTTGCACACTAGTCTTCTGTCACAGACCATGGGTTACATATTATGCAGTGCATATCAATATGTGTCTGATTCATAGTCTTCAATTAGAAACTGGGATGTCTAATTATGATTATAAGTAGCTTTGGCAGTAGATTACGAAATACACTGTGCCGAGAAGTAAAAATTCAAAGTTGAAAGTCTGTGAATTCAGACTAGTTACGGACCTGGTCCGGTTTGGGTCCTGTTTCTGTTTACACCGCGATTTTTCTGACCCTGAACTGCCCCGAAACCGCCCGGAGACCACATCTGGATGTGGTCTTGGGTCGGTTTGCTTGAGCGACCATGGGCCGGGTTGAGGTCGGTTCTTCCGTGTTTACACCAACAAATTAACGACCCCAAACCTACCCCGAAGCGACCCGAAACCGACCCAGGGTTGCTAATTTTTTCGGTGTAACAGGGGCCTTAGAGTCTTTCTGGACTTGGTGAAATTTGGTGAAACACCGCCCCTGCATATGAAATGATACTTGAAAACTGCCAAACTTAAAAATTTCCAAAGTGTGAAGCTTCCTACAACTACAACAACAGACAACGAAGAACAAGACAAGACAGCTATTGTGATGTATTTGTGGAGAAATAACATACTACAGCCAGTTTTATTTTGCCTCGTTCAGGATATGTCTTTGTTACAGAATCAAAGTTTCACAAAGAAAGAAAAAAAAAAATAATCATCACCATGCAAATGTTCAATTATTACCAAATCCGATCTCCTTTATACAGGTGTCTTAAATATTTCATTAAAATGACCAATCAAAATAAATTAAAATGGATGAAAAAAATCCTACACAAATTTAAACAAAGTGTGTGTCAGTTAAACAACACGGGTACACAAGCAAGGCATTTTGGCACATCTTTCCCTATTAAATAGACCTCTTTTGTAATGTAGTTAAATTCCAATTCAGATGTCTTTTCAAAATATTCAATGAGAAGACGTTTGTCCATCTGAAAACACATAATTGCATTTCAATAGACAGTATGAACATAGAATGCACTGCTGTGTTGCTAGGTCAGGATTGTCCCATCTAGCTTGTCCCATCAAGCAACATTAATGTATGCATCTGGGCAACAGGTAGGCTTACTAATAGATTCAAATTTATGCATAATTTCTTGCCAACAAATGTACTTATGTTGTATAACATAGACTGGTCAGTAACAATTGAACAATGATACTTTGAATCCAATTTGCATAAATTACATATTTCTAAGTCGGGCAAGCTTCTGGCAAGCTTGCTTGTTACCAAGAACAACAAGAATGCATGAAATTTGCATCTATTATTAAACTGCCTCCACCAAGACTTTGTCATATCTGTTACAGCAAGTGCTCGTCTAGATGAAATTCCTTGAAATACAATATTTGTTTCGCTTATCCTGTCTGTTTTATACATTATTGAATTTCAATGAATAGTTGTCCAGATATTCACTTTTTTGTGAAACAGATAAGAGAATTTCATCGAAGTGCTCATTTGTATTCTCACTATTGAAGACAAATACATACAAACATGAATATATTTTAACTACATTACGAAATAGGTGTATCGTTTAATATATGATTCAAGTGCAAAGACACCCATAAGCCAGAGATGTCAACCATTCCAAGAATATGCATTCATATGAGATGAAATGTGAATAATTGAACGGCGGAACCAAAGTGAGAGAGAAAACATGACAATAACTTTGCTTTCAGCCATTGCTGAGAAAATGGTTATTGTACAATGTTTTCTCTTCCAATTATATATTTTGTTTTGACCACATGCGTATTCCAGAAAAGTAGGCATCTATGTTATCATTCTTGGCATAATTATCCTCAACATAGCACTGTCTTTGAATCTACATTAAAAAAATGTGCAGAGTCTGGTTTTGTTCCTTCTTTTCACAGTGGAATTCTAAAACCAAGTTGGGGTGTTTTGGAAGGATTATACATGAAGATAAACATGGATGAACATTTTACGATCTCATGAAAATGAGACGAAAGATACTGCTCTTTTGCCCAATAGATGATACATGAAGATGAAAATAAACAGAAAATAAGTTACAATTTCATTCTGGGTTTGAAAAATTGGCTCATATTCCAATACGATTTAACTCAACCCTACAAAAAAGCCATTTTCATTGTAGCCTTGGGCTTTTTAGAAGTAGAACCATGGGTAAAAAAAACCTCAACTTTGTCATGATTGTAAATTAAATCTTGCAATAAAACACAAACAATGGGGACTTGATGCATAGAAGATAGGAACAATGGATAGAGGTCTATAAAAACATGGCAGATTTTTTCAGTAGGAGTTTCAATTCGTACATTCTTCATTATAAACAGCATTAAACATGACTAATCATATAAATAAACATGGATACATGACATGGATTCACTAGTAAATACTCTGAAAACATGACGTACCTTGATATGTGCATACATACGTTTATATACTCCTGTTACAAAGTAGGCATAGACATTTCGTAAATACTATTTCCAGCTGTGTATTTCCACTGCGTACAAAATGCGCACACAGTATTCAAAGGTTTCATGGAGACAACAGACTTGTATACAGAATAATACATACAAGTATAGACCTTACCTAGTTATGTACACTTTAATACACTCGCAGACAAGTATACATGATCTTAAAATTTATGATAATAATCGCATTTATGAAAAATATATTCAGTAAAATATGATCGTGAATAAAAACACAATTCTATAGGCCTTTTATCTCCATTGTCGTTATCGTTTACAGGGTTTCTAAGGGTAAAACTTCAAACTAAATGCATGATGACGATGATGATGATGATGATGAAATGATGATACAAGATGTGTGAGTGAAAGGGTATAAAAGCAGCATGCGGGAATTTCTCAACATTTTGTGTGCGGCTGTCGTTGCCATAAACTTGGCGGGACGGGGCTGGTATCGCTCAATAAATATTAACATACATATTGTCTACATGAAGAAAAAAAAGGTTAGGAGGAGAGTTGATTGAATGCATATAAAGTTCATTATATATATACAGATATATCTATGTACATAAAAATACGAGCCAATACGAAATTAGTGAGCAAAATTCTCAGTAAAAAGTGCCTGCAGAGTGCACGCTAGCTAAAAAAGGCTAAGAAAAAAAGGGGAAGTGTATAAAAACGTTTGAATTAATACATTAGAATTCTACATGACCAAGTAAAACATCCAATTGACGAAAAAATTTCCAAGAAAATATATATTTATAAAAAAAAATGTTTTTCATTATTAAATTGATCAAGCATTCCAATTCAAATACCTCCATAGCATAATTAGTTATTGCAAAGAGGTTCATACAAAAACTGGACAATTTCCAGCACCATCTTTCCGCTATGCCATTAGCATCGATCTTACAAAGCAGAGTGGCGATCCATCATATTCACTTTCCTTGTCCTTCAACGTTAGATAATTATAGAAGTCGATCAGATGCACGCTGAAGTCTGTTTGCTTACTGACCACAAGGCTAATGCTGATCAAACAACGATGATTTATAGTCGACGAAGGAAGCTGCAAGGGGTTATCGCTGGCAGTGCTTTAAATGGTGGGAATAATACACAGAAGGGATGAACAGCAGAGTTTGATAAGATATTGCTTCAACTTTGAAACGGAGACTTCTTATAAGCACTTATTGTTCTCGAAGCTTTGATGTTATCATCTCTGTCGGGGCAAAGCTACAGAAACAAAGTTATCATCTGTTACCATCGCAGTGTTCAAGGTGGACTCTATATGTGACTTGAGTCCTTACAAGCATGCTGTTTTCTTCTGCAAACCAAAATCTCTCAACAACTTAATTTCCTAGCATACTTTAGCAGCGTTCTGTACCCATTCTTTGATCAGAACTGTAATGATTCTTTCAATTTACTATTTTCTTGATACACAGGCTAATTTGTTGTGACTTAACCTTGCATATTGACCCGTTTCATAATTTCATTTCCTTATTTTTCACTGCCAAAGTCACCCTTGTTGAACCATACTAAGTACTTGATACAATTGCAGATTTCACAAGATGGCAGCTTGGTTCATTCTACAAACATATTACAGTCCCTTGTCCCAGGTTGCAGGTATAACCCATTAATGCAAAGCATTTTCTTATCTATCTTTCCCTTCCACACCCATAACAGAGTCCGCACAAGCCCAAAAATCCTTGCCACCGTCAACGCACTGCCCGATATGAGTAAAGCGCCCTCTCTACTCGTTCACTCCCGACTCAGATCGGCAGCTGAGCTTCATGAACACATCCCTGTCCAGCTTTCTCCGCACAAAGCAATGTCTTATCCCTCCTCCCCTTTCACACAGTCCATACCACCGCCAACTACAACAACAGCGCCCTCTATTCGAGAACTCCGGACTCAGACCCTCCCGTGAGCTTCATGAACATGTCCATGTCGAGCACCTGGTTCTTGTCCTGCTTACGCAGCGCGAGGAAGATGGAGCCACCGATGTACTCGTGGACGATCTTGCAGTCGCAGGTGAGGCACGCCATATGGATCTGCTCGTCTTCCATGCCGATGATGAGCTCCCTCGTCTCCCAGTTGACGTTCCAGTGCATCATGGTGCTGTAGCGCCACGTCTTCTGAAGGTCGCCCGTGTTGATGTCCATCTTGATCATGCGGTTGTAGGCCAGGCCCAGCAACTCCTGTCAATGGGGGGGGGGGGAATCATAGAAAGTCACGTGAGAGATACGTCGGTGCATGTACAATTGTGTGAAAGAGAAAACGATCATATTGGAGAGAATGAGAGATTGATTATTTCTAACTGCAATATGTTTAAACAAATTTGAGCATGGACATGGATAGCTAACACACTCCCAAAATGCTGTGGGATATTGAGCAAAAAGATCACAGTAAGATTAATGTTTAATCATGACTAAACTTTATATAGATGTGAGTCATTGATAATACATTAGGTGTGAATTCACTTTAAAGGCAATTGAACAGCTTAGTCTTGTAACTAATGGAAATGACAATCAATATCAAATGAACTTAATACAGCTTTTTCTGTGCTGAGTCCCAACAATTTGATGATACGTGATCATAACTGACCTTGGCTTTAATCTAATATAGAATCTCTGATACCCTAAGTTTCAAGCCTAAGTTTCAAGCCAGACACTAATTTGTACTGTCTACGCTTTTTCAATCATAGAAATGTGCCCCAATTTACAACAGAGGGGAAAAATTAGTTTGAAACTGCTCAACTTATTTCAAAGTACTTTTTTTTTTCTTCAAAACATTAGTTTTATTGTACATTGTGCAGTTATGCAATAAGTGCAAGTATGCTTTTCACAAAAGGTCACAGGTTTTAATTCAATTGAATTATTTCTAGAACTTACAAAATCAAACTTTCCCAATGTGTGAAAGCAACCAAAGTTAAATAATTCCTAGCAATAATGTACAAAAAATATTATTAAATGAACATCAGTTCCACATATACTGCTTGGTGTCATGACATAGCAGAATTTAAGCCACCATTATCCAATCAATCTACACATTGAGTCATCCAATAGGAAGTGTCAATTAGGAGCATTTTGCTTGCATCAAATAAGGCTTGTGATATCAAAACAAGTAATGCCACTTTGGATTTGGTTCGAGGGTTAAGCTATTTCAAGATTTCCTCTAGAATATTGCTGATTTTCATCTTTTATGATGGTGTGCGATAATGCTACAGTATGCAAAAGCATGCAATAAGCTTAGGCAAATGGTAGTTTCTACTGGTCAAAACATTGGAAGTTTATTATTACTAATATTCTAATGTTCTAATACATGCAGATAAGAGCTAAATAGCAGTGGTAATTGCCAAAAAAAATAATGAGTTTGATATGACTGATAATAAAATGTATGCACTTTTCATCAACTTGAAAAAAAAAGCTTTGGAACATTTTCTAAATGATTGGGAAAATAGCATTGGCTAATATTAAAAACTATGCATCTTTCTTTTCTGTAAAAGAACATTAAGTTTCAAAATATTTGAAACTCATAAATTGAAACACAGACTACATTAATGTAATAAAATTTATTTTACAAGTCACATTATTAATATGGACATTCAGCATAAGGCATTTGCATGCTGATACATTTTGGCATAATTGTTATATTACTGTGAAGGGCAAAGTCAAATATTAAAAGGAGGAGTAATTTCATATGGATTCAGAGGTAGAATAATCAGATTAGAAAGGAGCGTAACATGTCAATTACTTGGAGAATTGCCAATTTGCGGAAGAAAAAATTGTTTAAGTTAATCCTATGATGGGATCATCACCTTGAAGCAATTAATATAATCAAGGTTGATTAAGGATTTTAAAAGGGAAATAAGCAAGTGCATGCTCTCCTACTTCCAAGCTAATGACTAATATGAGTAATATCATGATCAGACCTTGAGAAAAAGATATTGGTCTCTTCTCCCCCTCTCCACTCCCCCATTCTCGAGCTATTATTGGCCTAAAAGTGCTGGAAATTTGTGAATTCTGATCAATAGATTATTGAAAACATACATATATCTTTTTAACAAATTACTTAAAATGTGTGAATATCGAGATTTGCTGACTGTTCTTCAATAATGATGTGTTCTTATGACAATTTAGTTGATCATATCCTGACTGAATGACTGAACAATGGTTCCTCAAAATATTTTTATCCTATAAGTACAACATTTTAATTCATACATGTGATAGAACTTGAATATACATAATGATAATCATGATCAATATTCCAGCAAGTTGGCAGCTCTGCAACTGAAGAAATACTTACGTCTTTCCTGCTGCCTTGGATGCGTACTACAAAGAAGGTGATTCCGTACTCTGGGAGGGCCTGCCAAGCCTTGATGTAGTTTAGTTTAGCGTCGACCAGAGATAAGGACTGTAATCTTGAATGTGCATCGAGAATTCTGCTGGCAATCTAAAAGTTAAATGATAAAATCCAAGATGATATTTCCTCTCACAATTGCATGACAAACATAAACCTTGCACAAATCATAATAGCCCTGTCATTCTGAATTTTTCATCTCCTGGACTAGACATTCGTTATGGTTCAATACCACACCCCTGACTGACTAGCGGATGCAGAATTTTTTAATCAAATACAAGTGCAATGTTCGGTACCTTTTGCAAAGCTATTGGTTGTATTGGGAGATTCGAAAAGTGTATTTGTATTCATTGACAGGGACAGGGATGATGAAGGGTACATACATGTATATCCCTGCTTAACCCTATGAATTTGAAAAACTGATATCTGCAGGGCTTTGTAACAACGATTTCCAATCATTTGTACGGTTAATATCAATCATAAGTCTATGGTAAATCATGTACTATAGTTTGCGGTTGATTGCAAAGACAGTTTCTGCAGGCCCCTGCAGAACAATGTTGCCGGAGAAAATGTGGTACCATCCTATTAAAATGTGACCTGAATGTCCATGACGGAAATAAATCAGAAATCACCAAGGTGTAAATGAATGAATACATAAATGAATAAATAAATGGCCATTACCTGTTTGGCTTTGTATTTCTTGAGCACCCTAGAGTTGACGAAGTTCTCTGGCTTAAGTTCGGGCATGTTTGTGGGGATGATACTGGGCGAGTTGCTGTCCTTTTTGCTATGTTGCATGCTGAGGAAAGCTTTAATCTCCTGTACCTCAGAGTTGTAGGAACTATCAGCCATCGACTTGCCCTTTGACGCCAACCTGCACGCCGCCATCCACTTGGCATACTGATCCTCCTACAGTAAATGGGGAAGAAATAGGGGATGAGTGAATAAAGACATTGGCTAACATTGTATATGTTTAATCATAAATTTTCGTAAATTTGGTTGCTATCCTTTGAGCTGTTTTCCATGCAGAGGAAAATTTTCATCTCTTAAATTGAGGGTTGTATGATGGGGTCACATTAATTCGTATCCTTTTTCTAGAGCATTTTTGGATTGTGGTATGATGGGGTCACATTAATTCGTATCCTTTTTCTAGAGCATTTTTGGATCGTGGTACTTAGCACAATATATCTCCTAAAATACAAAATTATTTTTTAAAATCTTGGCACGNCCTCAAAATATTTTTATCCTATAAGTACAACATTTTAATTCATACATGTGATAGAACTTGAATATACATAATGATAATCCTGATCAATATTCCAGCAAGTTGGCAGCTCTGCAACTGAAGAAATACTTACGTCTTTCCTGCTGCCTTGGATGCGTACTACAAAGAAGGTGATTCCATACTCAGGGAGGGCCTGCCAAGCCTTGATATAGTTTAGTTTAGCATCGACCAGTGATAAGGACTGTAATCTTGAATGCGCATCGAGAATTCGGCTGGCAATCTAAGAATAAAACAATGGAATATAAATTAATGATTTCTTCTTTCTTGATTCTTTACTCCTCGGGGGGAGGGGGGGGTATGCCTTGATATAGTTTAGTTTAGCATCGACCAGTGATAAGGACTGTAATCTTGAATGTGCATCGAGAATCCGGCTGGCAATCTAAGAAGAAAACAATAAAAATGATCAACTATTGTTTTCTTGACAAAGAAAGTTTATTCTATACTCTTGGAGGGCCTGCCATGTCTTGTGGCAGGCCCGTTATGAGACTTATCTTGTAAAGCAGTTTGTATAACTGAATGCACCTACCCTGTTTTTAAAGAAGACTATAATAAATAAATAAAGTGCATCAAGAAGCCAGGTAGCAATCTATGAGAAAAATAATAAAACATTAATAAATAGTTTCTTCTGTGATCAAAAAAGGCTATTTTGTAGTCAGAGAGGGCCTACCAAGCCTTGATGTAGTTTAGTTTAGCGTCGACCAATGATAAAGACTGTAATCTTGAGTGCGCATCGAGAATCCGGCTGGCAATCTAAAGGTGAAATAGTAAAACCCTAAATTATATTTTCTCTTACTTTGCATGGCCGCCTCATTCTGAACTTTAAAATAAGGCAACCCTCATCCATCCATCCATCTATCTATACATTCGCTAACTTGTTGTTGCTAACTGGAGGTCTACTTGAACACCCCTGACATTAAATGCACATTAAATGCAGGTGCAATGTTCAGGTTACCTATTTCAAAAATAAGTTGTATTTAAAAATTTGTAAAGTCCATCTGTATTTAGTGTATAAACTTTGTATCCACCGATCTTACAGAGGTGATATGGATAAGTCAAGAATAAAAGTGAGAGGCTCGCGATGTTCAAAACTATGTCGTTCAAAACTACGTCTTTTAAAAAATTGAGATCTTAGTGGTGTTTCAACAAGAATAAGAAAGACTTTAAGAATTACTTTAATAACGACTGGTATCCGTTCATTGCTCAATGATCGATGGTATTACGCGTATTCAACACAGGAACTGATATCAGTCGTTCTTAAAGTCCTTCTAAAAGTCTTTATCTTGGTGCAACATCGTGCAGAACAATAATGTACCACTCTCTCTTCAAATGTGACTTTAAGGTGTAAATAAATACATAAAGAAATAACAAATAAATCGATAAATAAATGGCTGTTACCTGTTTGGCTTTATATTTCTTGAGCACCCTAGAGTTGACGAAGTTCTCTGGCTTAAGTTCGGGCATGTTTGTGGGGATGATACTGGGTGAGTTGCTGTCCTTTTTGCTGTGTTGCATGCTAAGGAAAGCTTTGATCTCCTGCACTTCAGAGTTGTACGAACTATCGGCCATCGACTTGCCCTTCGACGCCAACCTGCATGCCGCCATCCACTTGGCATACTGATCCTCCTATGTATGGAAAAATTGAGAAAAAAGAGGATAAATAAAGACAAAGGCTAACATAAATTGGATTGCTATCCTTCAAGCTGTTTTGCATGGTGAGGAAAGGTTTTATCTCCTGCACTTGGGATTTCTACGTACTATCAGCCATCGACTTGCCCTTATACCTCCGTCCACTTTAGTGACCCCCCTGTATGCTGGGAGTAAGTGTGGAGAAAAGAAATTGGGTGAGTGCTTTGGTCTCAAATATTGAACTGCTATGTTTCGAGCTGTTCTATATCTCAAGGGGATGCTCCCCAGACTTCAGAGCAGAACGAGGTATCAGCCACTGACTTGCCCTTGGATCCCAATCTGTAAGTCGCAATTCACTTGGAACACTGATCCTCTCGCATACAGAAAGAACATAGAAAATAGAAGCAGGGACTTGTTGTACAATCCTAACAAGGGATTCCTCCTAGCCATAACTTTGTTACGAATTAAAAAAGAAGATGAACAAAGTTTGTGATTTTGAACAACTGAAAACCCTAATAAATAATTATACCACTCATTAATTGGTAAAATCCAGTTTGCATATATTTCTTATTGCTATGTCTGGCAAGCCTCAAGCAAGCTTTCAAGATGTCAAGAACAACCTTGCTGTACAAAGAATTGATAAAAATTTGCATATATTAGAAAAACTGGGGTCAATAATATAATTTCACCTAGAACTTAGCCCACTTCCATTCTAGAATGTGATATTGTTGTGTAAATATAGATTAGATTAAATTAATATTTCTAAATGAACTTCACCATCAAAAAAATTCTTTCAGAGATTACCAACTACAAACCAAATAGTATCAAGGCTATCGCCACATTTCATCCAACAAAAAGTACAATGAACTTTTGAAAGGAATAACTAGGTTGATGTATAGTCTCTGAAGACAGACCCAATTTGGTAAGTTTGCCATATATCCTGCTGATGGGAGAAAATGTATTGAGATGAAGACTAGTAAAGCTCATAGATAGGCTTCTTATACAAACCGCTACCGTATTCAGGAAACCCAATGCCATTTATCTTCCTCAAAATGGAGCGGTTACATTTTTGGATTCTCTTTTTACAATTTTCCAACAAAGTTGCTCAAAAAAAGTCTGTGAAACTTCTTGAAGGTTACCAGCTTAAATGGGAAACTAGTCATTTTTCTTTATTATGATGCAAAGTTTGATGATTCCAGGGATTATTTTACATGAAAAAATTCCCTACGTCAAATGGCAAATGGTTATTCAATTGCAACGGTCAGTTTCTATGTGAAATTTTCCTACTTTATGCTCAAGTACTTTTTATCTGAAAAGAGCCCTGAATCATTTTTTCCAAACAAAGTCACAAAATGCGTTAAATCATTCTGTCCCCCCCCCCCCCATACATTCATTTCTACTAGTACATGTTGGTGAAATTGCATTAACTAATTGGGGTCTGTGCAAGCAGACTAGTTTAAAAATGCCACACAATTCTTGGATATATCTTATAACATTGAATACTTCCTTTCTCCAAAGAATGTTCTAATGTGCAAACATGATCCGAGGTTAGATCATTATATTACCGGCCTGGGTCATTGCAAACTATGTTAATCACTTTTCCCTGTAATGGACGACCAACATCATTGCTTTTTATGACGTTAATGTTTCTAAAGATAGCTTAGAAACTCAAAAATAAGAACTGTACGGCTTTCAAATAAACACACATGAAGACACTTATTTTTGATGACGTCAATATTTCCAAACTTAGATTTTGTAAGTATCAATTATGTTATTATATCAGAAGACTAATAAAGCAATCGGTGTATTGTTCCATTTATAGAAGAACAAGAATAGCACACAATAAAAACAGATGTTTAAATAATATATTCTACATGTTACAAATTCATAGGATTCTTTAAATATAAAAAGCCTTACTTCATTCTAAATGAACAGACCCTATGAACTCATCAAAAAAGTATCACAGGAAATTCATATGACCAGAAATGTAACCTTAATACTGCACAACATTGAAAAGTATTCTTGCATTCTGGGGGTGGGGGGGGGGGGCTTCCAGTTCTATTTCCGATATAGAATGTGTTCATATTTTTTTTCTGTAACAAAAAATCTGAGTAGTCGGCCCAATTTTTAAAAAGCGGCACTGTTGGTGTTGGGGAGTGTTTTTATTGTTACTTTTGTTTGGGTTTGTTTTTTAAGAGGGTGAGGCCGAAATCAAAATCATTTTTCTGTTCACTTCAGATGAATATAAAATTGGATGGCCTACCGAGTTACATCTCAAGATCAGTTCTTGTATTCCTTCAGGCGTATCCCAGAATAGCTTCATTCAGAACTTACATGCATCACCTAATTCAATTTGAATGCCCCAATACCATCATCTTAATCCTAGTCCAAATTCTGATTTCAGACTATATTTCTGAAGATTCAAGAATGATAAACAATTGGATAGCTTACCGAGTCACATCTCAAAATAAGTTCCTGTGTTCCTTCCGGCGTTACCGAGAGAAGCTTGATACAGAACTTTTCGCCAGCTATGCTCACGTCGGGTGATGCCTCACAACCTGCGAAGAAAAAGGAGACGGAAAGAAAATCATAACTGGGAATGTGTGGCTTTGTGGTTAGAGTGTCTGGACTGTTGTGTGTTCTAACCTCGGAAGAGTCATACCAAAGACTTTCTGGAACCTTTTGATTTGCCAAGCCATAGAGCCACTACAGTAACTTTCCCTTCTAACATAGTAATTCCTACTTATCAGTAACACCGAGTTAGTTGCCTACTTGGGTCTGTATGTTCAGACTACCAAATTATTCAGAGTGAATTCTGGAATTACTTGCATCTAGGTTGAAATCTTGCTACAATTCACAAGATGGCAGTTGGGGGAGCGTTCTCCATTAAAATCTCAATAAAATCATATCCACATGAGCAATTAGCTCCCTACGAGTATCAATGTCAATAGTGCACTATTAGCTTATCATCAACCAAACTTCTCTATAAAAATTTCAATAAAATCATGTCCGCATGAACAGTCAATTTCCCTCAGAACATCAATGTTCGGAGTGCACTATTTGCTTGTCATGCAAATACCCTTTATAGAGTCATCCAAACTTCTCTATCAAAAACATCAATGAAATAATGACCGCATAAAGAATAAGCTACGTCAAAAACATCAATTTGAAGAATGCACTACTTGCTTTTCATGCATATGCCCTTTTCAAGCAAACCTCTCAATCATGAAATGTTCATGTTCTTCATCATCATCATCATCATGACTCGGTTGTAAACATCAGCATCATAACTCAGTCGCGAACATCAGCATCTCTTTAGCTTCATTAACTTCACATTCCCCTCCAGACTTTCATTACACCTTCCTTACACTCGGATTCCCAATTTTATTCTCGATTGGACGCTGCTGTCTAATCCCTTTTATTTCTGTCTGGTTGGAAGCATGGAACATGAACAACAACTGTGGACCACAAGCAAAGTTTACAGCGTAGGACACTCCAAAGTGAAAGTTCAGACAATAAAAAAAAAAAAAAAGCATTTTACATCCAAACTTCAAATTGTATTCTTCATCAGTCAGGCAAAAGAAAATTGATTGCTTGCCCAAAAGTATCATTTTGGTCAGTCGGTGAGAGAAAGTTATTCACTAAGTTTTTTCTCAGCATATTTCATGTAGAAAATATGACTTAGATTGGAGTGAAAGGCCAAAGGCCACAGAACATCTGACATTTATTTTTAAGATTGTAAGTCACATATTTGGGTATTAATTATAATTTATGTGATTTTTTTATTTCATTCCAGGGTTAAAAAAACTTTTTCTTTTAAATTCTGAAATTTAAAAAGAAAAGGGGTGATCACACTTTTTTAATGTATGTTCAACAAGGACAAGGGGGAATGAAATTTCACTCGGATTCCCAATTTTATTCTCGATTGGACGCTGCTGTCTAATCCCTTTTATTTCTGTCTGGTTGGAAGCATGGAACATGAACAACAAATGTGGACCACAAGCAAGGCTTACATGAATGTCGTTGGACACTCAAATGTGGTAGTTCAGACAATAAAAACAATCGCTTTACAATTATATTCTTTATCTGTCAGGCAAAAGAAAATTATTTGGTTGCCAAAAATTACCAGTCGGTCAGAGACAGTTTTTCACTCTACTTTTTTCCTGAGCACATTTCATGTAGAAAATACAACTTAGATGAGAGTGAAAAGCCAAAGAACATCTGATAATTACTTTTCAGGTTGTAAATCACATATTTTGGAAATTACAATTTATGTGATTTATTATTTTATTCCAGGGTTAAAAAAATATTTTCAAACAAAAATTCTGAAATTTAAAGAGAAAAGGGGTGATCACACGTTTTAACTGTATGTTCAACAAATAAAGTGAAAGTTCAGACAATACAGAAATCACTGTACATGTATAACCGAAATCTGAACTAAAATTCATATTCCTTTATCTGTCAGGCAATCGAAAATTGTCTGATTATCCAAGAATACCATTTTCGTCAGTCAGTCAGTCAGAATAACTTTTTTAGTTGCATTAAATGATGCGCATCTGATGTGCACATTAAATGATGCTCACATCAGTTGTGAACTTTTTATTTACAGATGCACACTCATTTTCTCGCGTCCACTAGCCTCTGTCTACAAATTAAAAAAAAATAACATTCTAATGTTTATGATGTAAGGCTTTAGGTTGTGGATATTAAAACAATCAAATTTACTGTAAAACTATTTCAGTGCTACTGATTGAATGATCAAGTTTGATTTGGCAATTCATTAAGGTTTATGCAATCCATGATAAAAATGACATAGTAAATATTTATCATTATTTATGCTTCCTCTGAATGGTTTACCCACTTCAAATATATTTAATTTCTCCATCGTATTTTACTTTTTCTATCACTACGCAAAATATCAAGCATATACCAGACCAGGGGCCTGTGCCATAAAAGGTGCAATTAAACTTACGATAAATATTAATTTCAAGTCTATGGCAAAATGTGTACCAAAGAGATGCAATTAATTGCAAAATGAATTGTATCTCTTTATGTTACAGGCCCCAGAATTATTCAGGGAAAAAAATAACATCTCTGTGATACCACGAAGTAAATTTCATTGTCTGAACGGGTAAAGTAAATGAGAAATTTTCTGATGAGCTTCTTGCAGTAAGACGTCTGGGCTTGTTAACGCATTTCAGGCAGCAAACGTGTATGCCCCCCTGCGAGGAGTCAAACTTGGGAATGTCAAAATGATTGGCTCCCCATGGAGTGCAATGTTTGAAAATAGACTGCCTAAATCAAGTCCATAGGGGAGGGAACAGAGATATTGGTTTAGAAGCTTTTCAGGCTGCTGAAATGGCTTATAATGCACCTACAATGTACATGTAGTAAGATGTATGTGATGTGTAAGGAAGAAATAAAATTGAATGAATGAATGATAGTTGAGACAAAATATAGTAAACTCTACCTTGACTCAAACTTGCAGAAATATTGGATAAAGAAACTACAAAAATTTAAAAGTTATGATTTTTAATATTCTCAAAGATATGACAATCCCTGCGATCACTGGGATCCCTGCGATCATCAACATAGACGGAATGTGTGATGCTTTGACAGAAAACTCCTCATTTACTCTGCATATCAAATTTAACTTTTTTATATTTTTTCTTTCAGAAATGTCACTTGAGTATAGCATGCTTTGATCAATTCTGTATGAACTTTGAAAAGAATCACATTGAACCCTCATTCTAAATTCTACATTAATCCATTTTCCAAAATTGTACATAAAGAGTGAATGGTGACTTGTCCGCTAATTCCCAAGTCAAACAACATTCAAGTTCCGAAATTATGAATGCTTATGCATACTGAAATAATCAAAAACGAGTTGATCTGATTGGCAATGACAACACAGTATTATAGACACATGTTACAATACCAAGGTGTCAATCTAGCAACATGTATAGTCTTAGATCCAGCCTGCAAAATTATTCTAACCTCTGAGGTTAATTCTCTGTATAGGTTGTCCATGGCACTCTTCTTCATTCTTGTAAAACGCAAGGTGCAGGTCACGGAACACAAACCACGCCTTCTTGTAACCTTTCAATGTGAATTTCTTTGGCCTAGACAAACAAGAAAAAACAAGAAATGTTACAATTTATATACATCATACTCGTGCCAATCAAAAAGCTTGATTAATTCTTTTAAATTAGCTTGATAATAGAACCCTACAATCTAGTGGCGCCAAAATTATTTAGACCAAGCAATAACATTGTGCATCCAGCTCAAGTACCAATTACCCACTGTCACTTAATGATTTGTATTAACAGAAGCAAGCATTTAAATGTAGGTATAATAACTTATACCCATTCTACAATATCAATATTCTACTATAATGAATGTTTTCCTCTAACAGACCGACTAAAACTGCACTAAAACTAGTCTTCTTCGAAGTTAAATCTCAAAAACATCTGCATAAGAGCTAGCATTTGATTCAAAGGAAAACCAGTCACTTGGAATTCCAAACTGATACACTCCTTTCTTCCACTGCATTCTATGCTATGGAACCATGCATGCTTTATGTATACACTGCAATTTTATATCCATCAAAGGTTGTAAACATACCAAAATATTTCTTTTTACATAAATATCTTCCGAGAACAAACAACCTAAACTCCTAACTAAAAACTCTTCTTCAAAGTTCAATCTGAAAACCATCTGCAAAAGGACTTGGCATTTGATTCACAGGAAAACCAGTCATTTGAAAGATTCCTATGTTTCCCCTGCATTCTATACTATGGAAACATGCTTTATCTGTACACCAGAATTTTAAGATTGTAAACAGAACAAAATATTGATTTTTATATAAATATCTTCCTGGAACAAATCAACTCCAACCCTAACTAAAAAACTCTTTTTCAAAGTTCAATCTGAAAACCATCTGCATAGGACCTGGACATTTGATTCACAGGAAAACCAATCACTTGGCATTCCAAACTGAAAGATTCCTGTAACTCCACTGCATTATATGCTAAGGAATCATGCTACATGTCTACACTGCAATTCTACATCCAACAATGATTTTAAACAGAACAAAATATTGATTTTTAAATAAATATCTTCCGAGAACAAATCAACTTAGCTCCAACTAAAAACTTTATAAGTTCAATCTGAAAACCATCTGCAAAAGGGACTGGGCATTGATTCACAGGAAAACCAGTCACTTGGCATTCCAAACTGATAGATTCCCATCTTCCCACTGCATTCTAAACTACTGAATCATACAGTATGCCTCTAATGTGATAAAGATCAGAGTCACTGATTTTCCTCTACAGAAGCACTAGGCCTGATTGCTTCTGCTGCTTCTTACAGTACAAGATATCTATCTCAAAACCTATGTTCAAAGTATATGTTCAAAATCAACTGCAAATCAACTGCAACTTTTCAAGTTGTAATGCGCATTTTCATTCACGCACGGTATGCGCATTTAACAAGACGCGCATGAAACAATGATTTTGATTGGCACATTCCGATCAACTGCAACTTGTGATCAATTGCAACACCCCCTAATTCACACTATTCATCTGTTTTTCAAGTAAATTTCTAATAATCTTAATCAAAAGTTTCTAATTCAAAATCAGCTGAAGTATTCAGGTATTTTTCTATTCATTTTTTTCCATTCAACAGAAGTTTTCCATCAAAATTTGTTTTAGAACTTTTTTCCATTTTCAAATACAAAATCTTCTAGAAATGGAATTTGAAATATTTTATTACTCTGATTAGGAGTAATTGGCAAAAATTCTGCTTTGTTTTTTTTTTAAAGACTTTTGCGGTATATATCATTCTAATTTCTTAACCATAACCAATACTGATCAATGTCTTTAAAGTAATCTTGATGCTCCTTTGCTTGACACAGTAGCAACAAGCAAGGTAGAGCTGGCGACTGTAGGTGATACCTCTCGCAACCTTTCGCTAAATACCTCCCCTATGAAGACGATCTCTCCGCTATGCATACCGGTTGTAACACTATCGTCCTACCATTCCACTACACAAACCCAGCTGTCATTCACAACTATGACGCTCTATTAATAGGCCGCCTCTCACTCACTGAGGGATAAAACACATGTCCCCGGTTAGAAACAACGCTTCTGGATGTGCGCGACACATGCTCCTGTGACAATTGGTTCGCATTGTATCTTAATAGAATCTTAACGAAAACATCAGTTCTTGACCGGACGCTTTATCTTTCACTATAGCACTGCTAGTTTTCAAATATATAATGCTGACCATCATATATAGAGGGCAATGATGACCAGATATAAAAGCGCTGTCAGGGAATTAAGAAAAACAAGACTAACAAACTGAAAGCTTAGGGAGAATTACAACTTCCAATGAAAGGATATACATTTTCAAAACTCTATTCATTCGTTTAATACTATTTTCTCATTTTAAATTTGCTAGTTATCAATCTCTGGAAGAAAAAAAAATGGAACATGGAGTGAATTTGGAGTTGTCCACTAGCACATTTCAGATTCTGTAATAGTTGCCAACTCAAGAATCCCCATCATTGGACATCACTAAAACTTTGAAAATTCATAATTTTTTAATGCATTTTGCTTTGAAAATAATAAAATGGTAATGCTATTTGACTACAAAATTATTTTTATATTATTTTCACATTATTTTCACAGTATGTCAAACCCATTTTTCTTCATTCACTGAGAGCACAACATTTCCAGGATAAGTCCCCCTTTAAACCAATGAGAAACCAAAATGGAACAATTTGTCGCAAGTAAAATGATACTTACTTCAAATATCTCAATAATCCTGAAAGTTCTGGGACTGAAGTGATATCCGTCTGAAAAGAGAATGAAATAGAAAATATGATATGGAATAGTAGTTTACAAAGCAGAAAAAGCACTAAATCATTATTTTAAAAAATGGTTTCAACTTTCAAAAATTATTTCCCCAACTTAACTCACCAAAGAAAAACAGGAAAATGAGTGGGTGGGGGTAATAAAGAGGACAGTTTTATTTTTTTGTTTAAATATCATATTTTAAGAATGAAGTCAAAAAAGAGCTTGAGCTTTCGATCCTAGCAGAATCTTAATCATAAACAAAATGACAAGGAAATGAAGTGAACACACAAGTTTTGACTTCATTTTACTCCACAGCTCTTCATTATTGGATAAGAAGTTTCAGCAGTTCTCTTTATATATTTTAAGAATGTATGATATCTTTACTAAAAATAGAAATCCTCTTCCTCTTGGCCAGAATTCAAATATTCTAAGCACTTCGTTCTCAATATTAAAAATCCTGATATCATGTTTCAAATGTACTTTTTCAAGACATTCTCTGGTTCCAGTTACAACATTTTATTTTTATGGAAAATAGTTAGAAATATTCCCGAACTGTTACACATTTATCTGGACAACAAAAATATTTTGTAAAACTAGCAGAAACTAAAATGAAAACATATTTCCATCATATACTAGGCACTTAAAGGTATAGATTCGTAATGACCAGGATGCAGAAATTGATGTTAAATGAGCTGACGTATTCGCAAGTTGCTTTACATGCCTAAATATATCTATGTAGGATATTAGGAGTACATTTATGCTCGTATTCTATGTATTTTACGTCGAACAGGTCAATACGCCATCATTCCTGCGGTGTGCTAAGTGCTTTAGCGTGGGAGAGCGTCGGCCTGAAATTGGCGGTGCGATCGG
>BQKZ01000091.1:177362-189637 GCA_036244855.1 Temnopleurus reevesii
CTCACCTGGGTTGAGTGCAGCACAATGTGGATGAATTTCTTGCTGAAGGAAATTGACGCCATGGGTAGGATTCGAACCTACGACCCTCTAGTTGAAAGGCGAGAGTCACGACCACTACACCATGGCGCCTCCACATGACAGAATAATTCAAGAAATAGCACACAACTTTGCAAATAACACAAAGTGAAGTTTTGACTGTAGATCAAAAGTATCAGCAAGGAAAGTATTCCTATAATTCTGTCTACATTCTAAACTATCTTGTCAGAGAGGGTCGATTTACTAGGTCAAATGTATCAGAGTCAAAATTCAAGCACTGGGGCTGAGGATTGGGATGTTTGGCCATCTCTCATCAGTTTTCTCCTCGATCCATGCTCTCTCATACACTCTTACAACATTACAACGAAGCTTGCTTTCCCCACAGTAAACACAGATATTGTTTGCATTAAAATTCATCATGCATCTCCGAGGCATGCTCCATTTAACAGAAAATGGACCGCCAGTCATTGAGCCGAGATTGAGCCCCAAACTAATCAACAACTAAAAAATAATGGTGACAATAACCAAACTTGATGGATAGAGCAATTCATATATCATATTACGAAAATTATTATTGAATATCATATCTCTACCCTGAATTCAAACAAACTAATCAGATTAGCACCTGGGATACACATTCATTCATACAATTTCTATGAGCTTAAATCCTCTATACAAAAACAGTTCATGGTCTCCGATCACACTTCCTTTTATTCAGCAATTATGGTATTTAATAAATGGTTTTGCCCACCAGGCAGACAGATATTTTCATTTGTAAATTCCATAAATAGTGCATGTTTATGACTGCCTTTTTCCCCCATCTCTTTCATTTCAGCTACAATAGACTTACAATAGTAATAATATTAAAGTGGAACAGCGTCCAATTGTAGATCTAACAAAAAACATTCTATATGAGGTTGGTTATTATGGTTATGAAAATGTAAATCAGGAAAAGATAAGAATGATCATTAAGGATTGATAAAGATTTCAATGCAGCACCTTGGTGATGAAATATGACACCACCTTGCTGAAAGACATACTCTAATTTTCAAAAGCTCATATTTTTGTAATGGAAATACTTGTATCATCATATCAATATCATAACATGAATCCTTATTTTGTAATGTTGTGTGGAAAATTTGTATGTAAATGTGCCATGAAAGCTAGAAGGGTAAATTAAACCACCAACATGCAAGAAAGCATAAATGTCAAGATAATACTTTTTGGCATGGTGTCATACATTTCATATATGTTACATGTATCACGTCCACATGACCTTGTGGTTTTACTTGGAAAAGGAATGGATTTGTATCTCTAAAACATCGTTGTGATGGATCTCATCAGCAGCTAATTAATATAATAATTCCATCTACAGATTCCGACTCTCAAATTACAGACACTACAGATCTTTCTCTTCTTTAATTTCTTGCCTGTGTGAGCTTTTGCAAAAGGAAGTCATTTGGTAATGCATTTGTGCATGAGATTAATAACTTCCTTTTTAATAAGATTACAAACTGCATGGATGTCTTTGACAGTCAATTTGAAACTTGACATGATTTGAGAATAGGATCAAGATGATGAGATTAATGCATCTCCTTTATGATAATTGAAAAAAAAATGAAACAAGAATTTCTGCTTCAACTAATTCTTGCCTTAATCCAACATGGATAAACACTGATTGACAGTGCTTTATCAAGGTGCTGTGAAAAAAAATTACAGGCATTGTAGGGTAGAAATCAGATATACTTCAAGATATACTAATTCTTATTCATGATTGAACTTCCCTCAAGATAAATGCCCTTCAAACTGTCTCCATTAGAATTAGTACACATATCTTATTACATCTCACCATTATTGGCATTTTTGAAAAACCAAATTAATCAAAAACATGACTATGATCTAACGTCCACTTCCAGAGGATATCGGGGCATTATTTTGATGCACGCAAAAAGAATAGCAGATGTCATTACACAATGGCTGTACATTAGCCTTGAAGTGTCCCTTAAAGACAGATAATTGGCCATGGGTTTAGATTGAAGTGTGTATCTAAATCTATGGGATGAAGAAGAGAAGGCTAATTAGATTAGATCTGTCACGGTTGCTAAGCCAGTCTTGACCACAGCCATGCCAGAATAGGCACAGCTAACATAGGAGTGGGGTAGGAAAGGGACTGTACAGAAGGAACACATACTTTGAACCAGCTTTGACAGGACCCAACAACTTTGTATTAAAGTAAAATAATTCCCGTCCTGAATGGATAAAAGACTGACAATTGTCCATGTGTTAGATTGAAGTATGGATCTATATCCAAGGGATGAAGAAAAGCAGCCTAATAGATGCAAATTTTATGCCTACTCTACATGTATAAACAAATGTTGTTTTTGTCAGCCTGAAAGTTTGCCATAGGCTTGTCTGACATAGCAACAAGTAGTGTATGCAAACTGAATTCCAAGTATTGCAGTTAAACAATTGTTGCTAACAAGTTTAGGAAATAACATGAATGATGGAACAGTTTTAAATCTAATTCTATTAGCAAACCGGCCTATGAGATTAGATCTGTCACGGTTGCTAAGCTAATCTTGACCACAGCCCTGACAGAAGAGGCTCAGCTCACATAGGAGTGGGGTAGGAAAGGGAATGTACAGTAGGAGCACATTCTTTGATATGCTTCTGCAGGACGCAACAACTCTGTCATGAAATAATTCTTGCCCTAAATGGATTAAAAGACTGATGATTGTCCATGGGCTACATCTAGATTGGAGAGTGGATCTGTATCTACGGGATGAAGAAGAGAAGGCTAATAAGATTAGATCTGTCACGGTTGCTAAGCCAGTCTTGACCACAGCATTGACAGAAGAGGGTACAGCTCACGCAGTAGTGGGGTAGGAAGGGGAATGTACAGTAGGAACACATTCTTTGATATGTCTCAGTAGGACGCAACAACTTTGTACGTCAAATAATAATAATTTCTGTACTGAATGGATAAAAGGATGATGATTGGCCATGGGTTAGATTGAAGTGTGTATCTTTATCTACAGGATGAAGAAGAGAAGGCTAATTAGATTAGATCTGTCATGGTTGCTAAGCCAGTCTTGACCACAGTCCTGACAGAAGAGGTACAGCTCACACAGGAGTGAGGTAGGAAAGGGAATGTACAGTAGGAACACATTCTTTGATATGTTTCAGCAGGACGCTACAACTTTGTCATCAAATAATTCCTGTACTTAATGGATGAATGGCCGATGATTGGCCATGGATTGGGATGAAGTTTGTATACAGAATGAAGAAGAGAAGGCTAATTAGATTAGATCTGTCACAGTTGCGAAGACAGCTCACACAGAAGTAAAGAAGGAAAATGAGCATTTCTTCTTTTTCGTATGCTTGAGTCCTTGTAAAGGTTTGAACAGGATTTGTTTATTTTGTCCAATTTCTATGTCTGTACATTTCACTGATTATTTTCAGTTATTTGAAGCATGCTGATACTTACATGTCCTTTTGATACTGTCTGCCCCTCTAACGAGACCTGAAGATTTGTGAGAGCTTTGTCGATATCATCCTGGCCGTCTGATGGTCCGTCCATCTCTACTTGGGGCTTCTGGGATTGCATGCTCACTTGTAACTATTGGATAGAGGGGGGAGACAAAGAAAGAGAAATGTGTTTAAATTTACATAGAAAAAACACATTAGAATTTTATTTTTAATATTTCAAAATTTTTTGATTAAGAAAATATGTACATGTACAGAGTTTCATGTGAGCTTTTACCATATAGATAAATGGAATGTGTATCAATGTATGAAATACACAAAACCAAAAAGAAAAGAACTAAGAGGGTGTTGTTCAAAAGTTGCGATTGATCGCAAGTTGTGATTGATCATAACGCATCAATCAAAATCATTATTTTATGCGCGTATTGTTAAAAGCACAGACCATGCACAAATGAAAATGCGCTTTAAATTTGCAACTGATTTGCACTTGATTTAAGATCAATTGCAACTTTTGAGCAACACTCCCTAGCTTTAATCGATAAGAAAGCAGTCAAAATGCTAATTCTGATACTATCAGGGAAATTAACTACAAAAAGAAAATGTAGGAAAGAATTCAATAGGAGAAAACAAATGTAAACAAAATATTGAAGAATATTCATGTCAAAGCTTCATGACCTAAAACATAAAGGCATATTTGAAAACCTACACTCTACCACATAATGCTGATGCATTGAATGCACCCTTCCCTATTAAAATGTACAATGCAAACGTTCTTTTCAATTTATGATACAAGAGAAATGTAAGCTCATAAAATACAAGTCAATCTAAAGAAGCACTTCCAATTTGCCTCAAATTTATCTCCATACTCTATTTCCATGGCAACCAGATTTCCCCCCAAATCCCTATGCTGTAATGTAAAGAAAGGAAGGGAAAGTACCATGGATTGAGCTAGAGAGATTGCAACAATGATAAACAAATGGATTTACAAATGAACATTCTGGAGATGAAAATTAACATTTTTTCTTCTTCTTCGTCATAACGACATGAATACCTATACACTATACAATTCATGAGAAATTGGGATAAACTTCTCACTGAGATTTTGATCGATATGAATTTTTCAAAACATAAAAGGCAGATGGAATTCATATACTTTCTTAAAATCTAGATAAAGGGAAAGGCATAAGAGTGCAGAAAAATCTTATAACAAATACAAGACAACAAATAAGGTTTTGTAAAAGCCCAACTCATCAGAATTCAGGATTGGGTTTGTGCATGTTTTATCAAAAGAGTAACGAGAGGAATTTCGGATGTAAAGCAGAACTAATTTAATCTTCAAATAACACATTAACAGCTTACATAGCATTAGGCATAGTGTGATAAAATGCTTGGATAAATGAAGCCCTAAAGGTATAGTTTAGTCACAATATCTGTAAAGAAACTGTTCAAACAAATGAAACAATTATTCTCTTCATGCACATAAGTGCAGAAAATCCTAGGCCTACAGACTCTTTCAGACAATATATCGTACATTGTATTAACAGCAAAAGTTGTTCTTGTTTATTATTGCACACAGAATCATGAGATGTACATGTAGCTGGGAGCAGCTTTGCTGCATCGTCTTTAAAAAAAAAAATAGATAATACAAGAGCAAAATAGTGTTCCTTTTTTAATGTTTTTTTTTTCTAAATGCCCTTTTTTTTTTTTAAAGCCATGTATTAGAAAAAGCCAATCTCACAAGGGTGAATATTTACGAGGAATGAGAAAAAAAATTAACAATCTTGATTCAGAATGTGTGCTCTTTTCACTCGACCAGGGTATTCTTCATAGAACCTTCGTATTAAATTCACCTCGTCTGAATACGCTCAAGAAAGTACTTTAATACAAGCTAATCTGCTTACCTAAGGACTACAATGATTTCTTAATTGGCACTGAGACAACACCACTTTCTAAATACCCTTTCAGGTCCCTACAAATAGCCTTTGTAGGACAAAAATAGCGCTCAAGGATAGAACAGCGGAAACAACCTTCTTACCTTTTCACCCTTGATATGGGTGGTAGAAGGTTTACCCAACACTGAGCAACATACTGTCCACATAACTATTAGTTAAAATCTGTTTAAACCAATGATTTTTGCTCATGTTAGCTTAAATTTAAATATCATCATTATTTGTTTACTTGGGGATTTCTTTTTTCTGACCATCACAATTTTTATCAATTTTCAAGTACCACATGAATGGGATTTTAAGTGCAAAAAAGTGTGAAGTTAGCCAGCAAAATACTGCTCCTATCCCTTAGTTAGCCTTCGTTATATGTAAATTTACTTTTCAATTTACAAGTACCATAGAGAGAGGTTTATGCAAAACCTTGGAGAAAAAGCGAAGTTATACAGCAAAATTCTACTCCAACTCCTTAATGTCGGCAGTCTTTGTCATAATGAGGCTACAGGCAATTTCATTTTTCAATTTTAAAGTACCATAGATTCAGGTTTATGCAAAGCCTTGGAGAAAAATGTGAAGTTAGTCACCTAATTTCTGCTATCACTTATCAATGATGCGGTCAGTCTTTGTCATAATGAGGCTATATAGATATTTTTGTTTTACTTTGCAAATACCATTGCTAATAGATTTGGGTTTATGCAAAGCCTTGGAGAAAAGTGAGAAGTTAGCCAGCAAAATCCTGCTTCACTCATCAACGATGTGGTCAGCCTTCGTCATAATGAGGCTACGGGTATTTTTTTTTTTTTCTTTGCAAGTACCATACATGTAGCTGATAGATTTGGGTTTATATATGCATAGCCTTGGAGAAAAGTGTGAAGTTAGCCAGCAAAAATCCTGCTCCGCTCATCAACTATGCAATCAACCTTGATTGTAATGAGGCTACTTGTCAACTTCTGCAATATCCTTCTCACACCTTTGTGATAATTAAAATTTAAAGGGACTCATGATTATATCAAGGGTCAACGCTTCTCGAACGAAGAGTGAAATTGAAGGATGTGTCACTGTATGAGGCCGAAAAAATTGATAATTTGGCGCAAACTGCCGGCCACCCAACCCTGCCTCCTTTCTTTCCTTTTATTCATTTCTATTAAAATGGGGGGGGGGGCTCTGTGATAGAATTGATTGCAAGCACAAGAAAAGCAAAATTGCCAAAAAAATATAATGTATGACGAAGAAGAAAGAAAAAAAAGGACCAACAAGGAAACAATTTTTTTTTGGGGGGGGGGAGGGAGGGGAGGTTCTTAACTCATATTTTATTTCGTAACATACAGACTAATGGTATGCTAAATCAGCAAAGCTTCTGCCTCAGGTTCAATAGATCATAAGATGGTGGGTTCAAACCATGGCCATGTCATAACAAATAACAATATTAAGACAGTGAGTCTAAAGATGAAAGATGAAAGGGAGTGCTGCTGAGAGAATCGCAACCAAGTTAAGGGCTCTGTGCTCTAATAGCACAGGTCTGCCTCTGCACATACATGTATTCTTGTCCTGAAGCAGAGGCGCCGTGGTGTAGTGGTCATGACTCTCGCTTTACAACCAGAGAGTGGTAGGTTCGAATCCCACCCATGGCGTTAATTTCCTTCAGCAAGAAATTTATCCACAAAGCTGCACTCTACCCAGGTGTGATTGGGGCCCGGTAGGAGACAGCAGCACATTATCTGATATGATGTGAGCGCCTATTTTGCTGCCTTGATGCTAGGCTTGAATTGCCATCCAGTAACCGGGCTATCGGAAGCGCTTTGACCATAAACTGACCGAAAAGGCGCAATATAAATCCGCAATATTATATTATCATTATTATCATTATGAATTCACATGGACAACAGCACTCAATCACAGATTTTCACATATCCATCTGTTCAGGCTCCATGTCTTTGAGTGGTGTAGTCCCTGTGTGTTCAGGGCAAGAATCTGTGCAGAGGCAGGTGAATTTAGACCACACAGTCCTCAACTGGACTAGGAGAATCCTAACACAGCCTTGGCCAGCCAACACCCACTATAAACATTTCCTGAAACACCAATGACTCCGGGACATTGTTTCATGCAAGGTGTCAAAGCAACAGGCACTCATTCTCAGACAGTTACCATAGCAACAGTAGAACATGATTCTCATTAAAATCCAATGTTTCCATTGGATTAGTAAGCTCTGACTAACTTGTCACTACAACAAGCTTCCTGAAACATTCTTCAGGTATGTTGCCGATGACCCTTTGGCATTGAAAAAACATCAAAACAATGATTGCTCATTTTGGGATTTCTATAAATTAATTCAATTAATACCACTTTATTCTTGAATTACTATAAATATTGTCTTATGATTCTTTCTGGATTATTTTGATTGTGTTGGCTCAATCAGCAATATCTACGCTTTGGTAGACTTGATTAATCCTCATTTACATAAAATCATGGCAATCAAATTAACAAAACATCTTTGAATGTAACTCAAAGTCTTGTTTTAATACTATAGCAAATCAATTCACAGTAAATCTTTCCACAGTTTGGTTCTACATACATGTATAAATACTACTTCAACAACCATGATCCCCTAAACTTAAAAAAGTCTAATATAAAGACGCTTTGTTGACAACTCTGTCACAATAGCATGATGTATTTTCCCAGACGTTATGATTGACAGAACTTGCAGAAAGGAAGTAATTTGATTTCTGGAATACAATTACTCTTCTAGCGCATAAATTGTTCAAGCTCTTAATACATTCTGAGCCTTACAATTCTATAAAGTCCTCAACTGCATCAAGTACTTTGATCTTTGATGATAATGACGAGGGATGGAAAAGGGGTGGAAAAGGCGAGGCCCGAGTAGGAATAATTTTTTCTTTCTGAATCATATTTTCTTAAGACCAACGGGATTATTTTAATGACCAAATAACATTAGATTTTCTAACCAATTAGTATTTCATTATTGAAAAGAATTAAACAGGAAAACATTAGCTTCTGCATAATAATAATAACAATAGATGCAATTTATATAACGCACATATCCACTCTGCTGAGTGCTCAAGGCGCTTTGCAATATTAGGAGATAGGAGATATTTCTTTGAATGTGGTATTTAAAGCTTGACTGTAGGATTTTTCTTGAATAAAAATACAAAAAAAAAATATTCAAATCAAATCAAGAAACTGTAAATCATCCATAGTGTTGATTAGGACATACAGAAAAGGCAATTGAAATAGATCAAACAAATCAAGTGTACATTGTAAGTGCAAATTTGTAGGATGGAGAGCTACATGTACAAACAAGAACTTTTACTTTTTCTGACAGTTTGTCAAAATACTTGCCATTTCTCTGTGCTCTGGACTGCAAATATTATCCCAAACCATAATCTAAGAATCCTCCATCAAAACGAGTCAAAATAATGTAAAAATAATAAGAAAGATAAGATTCAATGGCACCAAGTTTAGGGGGATATTTGTGTGATTGGAGCTACAAGGAACTCCAATTTTCCTGACAGTTGGTCAAAATATCTGCTGTTTCTCTGTGCTCTGGATTGCAAATATCATTCCAAACAATATTCATTTTCTACGTCCTCTGATAGAATTGCATCACAAAAGACATAAAAATACACCAACGGCATCAAATAAAGGGTAAAATTCATGGTATTTGAGCTACAAGAACTCTTATTTTTCCTGACAGTTGGTCAAAATACCTGCTGTTCCTCATACTAGGAACTACAAACATCATCACGAACAATATTTTCAACCTCCTCTGACAGCATTGACATAAAGTTGACCCAAGCACGATTCCCATGGAAAGTATTTCCAAAGACTCTCTCTTTTAACTCTTTGGTATTTCTAAAGATGATGTCATTCGAGCTTGGCAGTGGTGGTAGAAACGGACGGAGAAATGAAGGTGTTTTTTCGAGAAACAGTAAATCGATCACAATTAGGAGGGCATGACCCCTCCTCCAAAAGCTCCTCCCCGGCTTTCAGGAAAAAAGATTTTCTACTCCTCTGCTCTCAATGGCTCTACCGAAGCTCCGTCTCTAGTTGCAAAGATTTTATTCATCCCAAATGCGGAGTAACAACAGCGGGACTGAAAGTTCTTCGGCCATACTGATGATCTGTTCTTCATGGAAAAGATGGAGTCACAATCTATAAAATTTCCTACAAATAAACAAGTTCCCATAGATCTATTAAAAATCAGAAGATGAGATCCCCAACCAAAATATAGAAGGATTTTTTTTTTTGGCCTTTGGCACAAGAAATCTGTTAAAATTAAAGTAAGTTTTCTACAACATCTAAATACATAAACCAAAACGTAATTGGGTCAACTAAGAATTTCTTAATTGAAGAAAGTTGATCAGTTGAATTTCTTTCTAATTGTATTCTTTTCCAGGATTTTTACTTCTTTGTTATTGAAAGGCTTTACAATTCTACCAATTTTCCCTCCTCATAGCCATACTATTGAAGCACTGATGTTATTATCGGCACAATTTTAATACAGCAAAAACACTACCCATTGTTTATATATTTGTGGTTTATGTTTCATATGCAGATGCTCAGCCTCATTGGTGCTCGGCATTATGGGATACACCCCATGGATCTTCCAATTTTCTCAGCCTTACCTGTAAAGCTGCAAACATCATCATCTCCTTGTCTGTGCAATTAACATCTTCTCTGAGAAAAGCCCACTTTGCTTGGCAAAACATTGCTAATAGCTTATACTGTATATTTGTGGTTTACCCTACATGTGGGGTACTCGGTCTGGTGGGTGCAAGGGATTCCGAGATACATCCCATGCACATTCAATATTGATTGATTAATTAATGTAATTTAAATTTCGATAACACGCAACATAACAAAAAAATAAATGTGGACAATTTTAAGTGAACATAAATAGACCAACAATTACAATGGAAAATTGCATGTGAAATATGTAGAAGATAATTATTTACAAACAGTCTTACCTGTAAAGCTGCAAACATCATCATCTCTTCGTCCGTGCAGTCAACATCTTCTCTGAGAATAGCCCACTTTGCTTGCTCATATATCTGGTTTATCCTAACAGCATCCTCCCTCAGATGTTTGATGTCCGAGCTCCCGGGTTGAGGGAGGTCGTAGAAGACGTAATATTTAAATCGCAGCATCAGTGTGTCATTCTCCCTCACGTCCTGCTCCAACAATGATTTATTTGAATCCAGCCATCTGTAGAAAATAAAAATGTATTATTTTCATTAATATCTTGCCTGAAAATGCAATGATATATAAAAAAAAAAGTGAATCAAAAATATTGCGGTATATAAAATCGCAACTTGAGCATGTGGCCCTCCATCGTATCATGCTTTAGCAATGATTTATTTGTATCAACTCATCTGTAAAAAATAAAATGTGATTTCTTCCTTTAATGTCTTGCATGAAACTTCAATGAAATATATTGAAGAAAATGTAGAGGAAAGTACAATGAAAATTGTAATTATTATACCACAGAATTTGCTTGTGCCACTCCCCCAAATCTCTGTAGTGCTCTAGCAATTATTTATTTGAATACAGCAATCTGAAGATAAAATTTTGAATCATTAGGCAATGCATGAAAATGTTACCATACTTCACGAATAATTTTAAACTGCATGTTGAATTTACATCTATATTCCTTCAATGAGTTCATGAGCCTCTTCACAAGTTCAGATCCAATATTTTAATACTTTATGACTGCATTAGAGTATTCAACTGAATGTGGTTTGACATGATAATTCAATATGCAGGACTGCAATATTTCAAAATACAACCAGCTCATATGCAAATTGTGAAATATTTCTTGTCAGACACCCTTGAACTTTGAGCATCAAGCTGCTGTTCTGGGGTAGAATGTATATATCTCCATGGGAAAATGGAGGCATGGACTTTGTAGCGGTTATTTATACCACACAAGACAGCGGTTATTTATACCACACAAGACAGCAACCAAATCTTCATTGCATTATACATGTATGTGGTAGATTGATATGTATTTACATAATGCAAATTATGAAGTTTCTTTTTTAAGATGAATGTCGTGATCGAAAAGACAATAATTAAAAATAAGGAAGATCAGGTTACATTGAGGGATTTTCCCTGTATCATGGCTCCTACAGAGTACAGTGAGGGAAAAAAAGTATTTCAGCAGTCATATGAGCATACGCTTCTGCCCCTCCACAGATTTTCTTGTTCGTATTTATACAAAATTTTTCCAAATTTTAAATGCACCCATCCTTTCATTAAACATGAACAGAGCTTCCAAACTGATATTCCATTTTATTTTACATAAACGTCTTATTTTCAGGAAAAATATGTATATACATATATTGTCAATGCACTTTCAAACATTGTATCTCAGAATTTTCACTGAAAAAAAAAATGAAATAGGCTTAAAAAAAATAATACAAGTTGGCTGCTCTGCCAGTAGTATCCTTAAATAACATTTTATTATTCTGGGATTTGTCATATTGTTTTTTTTTTCAAATATAGCCTATCATCCTTGACTGTAAGCTGGATAATGAAGTTCAATACCAGTGGACAAAATTAAATCAACTCTAATTTCCACTATTATTGTTGGATTCATGCTCCGATCACGTACCAACCCGGCCCACCGACACATTGCACCCCTACAAACGACAACAATGCTGCGAGGGGTTTTGTCCATTCCCAACATACTTGTGCGCTTTCCTTTATGACCTTTGAATAGACGAGCCCTTATCGCATAGCTGAGATTCCATTGACCAGTCACCGCTCATTGACTCATTTCTGACCTATTTA